>CANNZV010002317.1:111291-193194 GCA_947561585.1 Caprella mutica | reverse complement strand
CCGGTTTCTATTAACAGAAATCACATCACCATTATCGTCTTATGGACCACTTATCGAACCTCGAACACGGGATGACACACCATACAACATCTTCTAGTTTTCTTATTAGCAAATCCAATGAGGAGAAAATGTGCCTCATCAGTAATGATTAATATTTACGCAAAGCTTCTTATTTTCTGCAAGCTGAAGAAATCTTCCACAAAATCCCATCTATTTTTGGTAGTCCGCAGGATGGAGCTCTTGAGTAAATTGAATTTCATTTGGATTATGATAATTTCAATTTGTTTACCAAAAAACGTAATTGCTTCCCGAACAAAACAAGTTAATGTTGCCCATATGGACACTAGGTTGACAAATCGTATTGGTACTGTATGTTTATTTGACAAAGGGGCCAACATGGTGACAGCATGGGATGTTATTTTGAAATAATCTCGGTCCAAGATGTTGACGTTATATTAATCAAGTTTCGGTCATTTAATATTTATATTGTATGTATTAATCAGGTTAGTCCAATATACCCAGGTAACAAAATATAATCCCCGGGATATTCCGCGGAAATTCCCTGGGATTATTCTCTCGATATCCCCATCGTTATCAACAATTGATGTCCTATTTTGACGTTTTTGCGATATGAGGATATCCCCAAATGATATCGAGTGTATAATGATGGATTTAAATATGTTATCCCTGAAATATTCCTTCGATTACAAGGGAAGGGCAAGGAATACCGAAATTATAATTCCCTCGATAACAAGGGAATAAAATTGAGATAATGAGGGGATATTCCCTCAATATCGAGGGGATCAAATGGGAATATTCCCTGAATATTCCCTGGATATTTAGAATAGAGGAAGGATATAAAAATAAGAGTACCAAAATTAATATTTCCTAGCATATACAGCATTTGTACGTGTATGTTTGACTTTACATGAATTAGTTGAATGATACATATTGTAATATACAAATTAATTGGAAAGAAATGGAGAATGAAATGAAGTGATGATTCCGGGTCTCGAACCAGCACCTTGTTGACTTCTGCTTGCCACGCTAACCACTCGACCATCCTGGACACAGTAGAAGTAGTATTTTTAATGAACTTTATGCAATATGATAACTCAATTTTATATTTTGATGGCGATGAAAATGTCACGTTGATGGCAAAGAAAATGTCACGCTTTAACAAATAATATACGATATAATTCATTAGGTAGGTAATATCATTTTGATAATCATAGATGTTGTGTTGCAAATTCTAAATATTTCACAAACATCGATCAAATTAGTTTTACAATGAGTACAAGCGAATATTAAGCCTGAAGGCTTGTTCAATTCACAGATTATAAACGAAAAAGAAATAATTAGACACTAAACTCCTGATAATTTGGGAATCTTGAGGTTATCATCGATATATATAGTTTCATATTTCATAGATTATTTATTTTTTTCTTTTATAATCGTTTCTTTTAAAATTTTTAGAGGATCAACTATTTCTCACTAATTCCTGGAATATTCTCTCGATATTGTTAGGGAATCAACTAAATTTTAATAATTCCTGGAATATTCTTTCGATATCCTAAGGGGATCAACAAATTTTCAGTAATTCTTGGAATTTTCTCTCGATATCGTTAGGGGATCAACTAATTTTCATTAATTCCTGGAATATTTCCTCGATATCGTTAGTGGGTGAAGTAATTTTCACTAATCATTGGAATATTCCCTCGATATCGTTTGGGATCACCTAATTATCACTAATTCCTGGAATAGTCCCTCGATATCATTAGGGGTTTAACTAATTTCACTAATTCCTGGAATATTCCTTCGATATCGTTAGGGGATCAACTAATTTTCAGTAATTCCTTGAATCTTCCTTCGATATCGATAGGCATCAACTAATTCTCACTAATTCCTGGAATATTCCCTCAATATCGTTAGGGATCAACTAATTTTCACTACTCCCTGGAATATTCCCTCGATATCATTAGGTGATCAACTAATTTTCACTAATCCCTGGAATATTCCCTCGATATCATTTTACGATAGCGGATAATGAGGGAATAAAAGATATCGAGGGAATATTCCGGGAATATCTCAATGTTACCTGGATATAACAATTCAATGAGGTGGATTCGCCACATTTAACCAAACTTCTCCCAATGTAACATTCAATAAGAATGGAAAACCACATTTGCCCAATGTAATTTCTAGGCTACTTTTCAGTCTGTCATCTCTTGCCGATCTAACCACCCAGTACCCATGTTGGCACTACATGTCATGGTTACTTGGGTTGGCACGTGACCATCCCAGTTGAATTGAAAGTCTCCCTATTGAAATTTCGAACTGAAGTTTCATTTCTATGATCCCCTGTTGTTGTCTGTTTGTTGTTGTTCCAGTTTTTCTAATTTCAATACCACTATTTTATGCACTTCTTAGAGGAGTTTGCTTCAATACAATAAATATTCATATGATTCTTTTGAGCTGCAATAACTGAGCAATTACTTTGAAAATAAAGTTCCATTATTTTAGATCGTTGATTGAGGTTTGCATTTTCTGAATTTTATTGAGAAACATTTTGTTATTGTCGGTAGTAAACATATGTACACTCACTGGTAGAAAAGTTCACAATTTTCCCTTTCGTTCTAATATTCAAATTCCAAAGAGACACTAAGAAAAGGAGCTCTTGTACAAGAGGGGGACAGTGAAAGTACGCTCCATGAGCTATAGGTCGACTACTCGCTACCACAAATAACCGTGTCGACCCAGCACATGAATGATAAGAATTGGCATCCATGAATATATAAGAGACCTACACAGTCAGTCTGCTTAACCATAAATATATTAAAGCAGAAGGAAGAGGAATGAAAAAGAAGAAGCTGAAGAAGCATACAAAAGTAAGCTGAACAAAAGGCCAAACTAAACAAAAACCAAAAAAATGATATAACAAAATAGAAGGCTTATACACAGAGGTCGACTCAGAATATTTAATCACTAGGAGAAAATAAAATAATTTATATTAATAACGTTATAATTAATCAATTAAATATAAGCCATAATTAATTTTCATTCGGTTATTCTTCACAACATAAACAAAAACGATGTAATATTTAAAACCAAATGTGCTTTTATCTCGATTACAGTAAGAATTATTCTTAAATATTTCAAAAATTGTGCTTATAAACATTATAGTATATTACTAAATAACATTATATTTACACTTAGGGTCATAATATACGTTTTGCATCAGCGCCAAATACTCAAGCGCAATCGAGTCTGTTTCAAATTAATTTTAAATAAGATATGCCTTATTAGATGAAGAATTATTAAAGTTGAATTAAGTGCCAGCTGCATGACAAGACAACAACATTTTATATTAATATATGAATATGAGTGGACATATATGTATTATGAATTAGGTAAAATTATTACTTAATATCTAAATGATGAATTCTTTAATTGAACTATGGAATAACATATGTTGTATAAAATAAATATTAATATATCTATATTTATCAATTTATATCACTTGCATTTATGTATGAAAGACTATTCATGCTAAATAAAATATTTTCAAATAATATCATGAACAACTTACCATATATATGTACAACTAATATTAATAGTTAAAATTACTAAATATATATTCAGATTTTCACGTTTACCAAGTATATTTTTCCCATATCAATATTTATAACTAAAACACTTCTTTGATTTAAACAATTACAATATTTCTATTATTAAAACAATTACAATATTTCAATGATTTAAACACTTACACGATTTCTATGATTTAAACACTTAAAATATTTCTTTTATTAAAACATTTACAAGATTTTTATAATCAAATCCATATCAGCTAATTCACAAAGCTAACATTAGCAACGGAATATCTTCTCCATCAGCACTACTGTCAACATCATTACTATGAAACACATTTCCTCATACCGCCGAGAAGAATATCTAACATCTACAAAGAGCGAAAAGAACTAACTACATTGAATGGATTAAACAGTAGTTACAAAAGAATTTTTATCTCATATTTTAAAGTAATAGATCTGTAACTCAATAATGAATTACATTCATTTCCAACGTAGAGAAAAAGTTATGGTAGGCGAGAAGAATATATTTTTGGGTAATTCAACGTAAATTTTAATCTGGGTAATATAAAATAAGTTTCAGAAACAATCAGTAGGCCGACAGTTAATCTGCTTATGTACTGCGCTAGACTGAACTGAAATAAAAACACTTACCGATACAATAAGTACAAAATATACAGATACAATAAATAAAACTTACCAATACAATTTGTAAAACATTCAGATACAACAAGTAAAGCTAACAGATTCCTGTTAGCTTTACTGTCTACAGTCTACATTTACATATTTAGAAGATAGCAAAACACACTTTATGCTTTATTTAATCTTTTATGACTTTTGTATCTAATAATAAATAATAAACTATACATTTAATTTGTAACAAGTCATAAAACCGACAGAAAATTAAACTCTTGAGCAATAGTAGACTGTTAAGTGACTCTTGGCTAAGAGTAGACTGTTAAGTGACTCTTGGCTAAGAGTAGACTGTTAAGTGACTCTTGGCTAAGAGTAGACAGTAAAGTAACTCTTGGCTAAGAGTAGACTGTTAAGTGACTCTTGGCTAAGAGTAGACTGTAAAGTGACTCTTGGCTGAGAGTAGACTGTTAAGTGACTCTTGGCTAAGAGTAGACAGTATATTAACTCTTGGCTAAGAGTAGACTGTTAAGTGACTCTTGGCTAAGAGTAGACTGTAAAGTAACTCTTGGCTAAGAGTAGACTGTTAAGTGACTCTTGGCTAAGAGTAGACTGTTAAGTGACTCTTGGCTAAGAGTAGACAGTAAATTAACTCTTGGCTAAGAGTAGACTGTTAAGTGACTCTTGGCTAAGAGTAGACAGTAAAGTAACTCTTGGCTAAGAATAGACAGTAAAGTGACTCTTGAGCAGTCACTTAGCTTTTACACAATATATTTTTATTTATGTTGCATACAAATAAAAAAACAAATAACAACCACTGATGCTTTCATAACTCCCTTAATCTATTTAATTATCTATTAAAAATAATTGACATCAGTATTGGATAAAGTATCCGTCAACAAATATTGAACTATTTTATTCAACAATTAATTTTTTTGATAATCATAAATAAATTACCATTTTATTCTAAAAGTAGAACAATAATTACAATGTCAAAATGCCATTTCAATTAACAAATATAATTACTCTGAACCGACTGTGAAATAATTCAATTAAATCATTCTTACATAATTTAATATAGAGTTTTCATTTTAATTGAGATTCTCCATGAAAATATTAATAATATCATTGCTGGAATTTAGTTGAAGTAGCAATTAGGCTGTCGGATATATGCGATGCGTCCTATAATAATAGATTTTTTTAACTTTGACATTATAATATTGGAATGTGAACAATAATTGCTTCCTTATTCCATAGTAATGAAAATACCTAATTACGCGTATTTCTTCCTTGAATGCATCATAAAGGTAGATTTCTTCCTTGATTATTATAAGATATGTAGATACGTTCAATAACATAAAATACAGATACAAAGTAGCACTATATATCTATCTTTAGACTTTGAAAATAGTCGATAAATCTAATAGACTATCTTCTAAGAATTACATCACTATAAATCAACATAAACTTTCGTAATATATTATACCCATGAAAAAGTTGTGCTACAGCACCACAAACTACCTTGTACTCTAATATATCGGTAATAAAGTTTATCTACGTTTGCTTTCCTTTAGAGTATCGCCAGATCTTAATATAGATGTTAAGGTGCTGATCTAAAGAAAATCTCTTTAATATAAGCATAAACTCTTTACACAACTTGCTTAATTGGAGCCCTGAGCATTTTGATGAATCTTCTATTTTTATTAGGAGCTGAGCAACCAATTTAAGGAAAACCTGAACTTTATTAGATATGCTAAGTCCGTTGATATTAAAATAATGTGTATATATTAACGTATTGAAATAATGAGTTTAATGAAGGTTTATTAAATAAAAAATCGATAAATTATGAGATAGTAATTATTATTGTTTAATGATTCTAATTGAATACATCAATAATATATAGTACATAAGTGGAAAGAATTCTGTTAAAAAAGATAAAACACTCATCACATAATATCTACAGCAAATAATGGTAGTCGATGCTCTATAAATAGCTATTATATCTCGTGCATTCACAGTGCATGCACCATTTAACCATGTGTTCTGATTTATAAATGATTTACTGACTCTAAATATCTTGTCAACGAAAGGGTACGACGGTAATAAGTAAAGGTTGTTCTTTATTTTATTGCTCTATTTAAAATTAATTAACATATAGTATTTATTTTCACTCTGACATTTATTATATGAAGTTATGGTAACTACAAGATTAAAAAGAAGTATTGATATTTAATAGCAAATGTTTATAAGGTTGCTTAATGTTTATAAACAATAAATTTATTTGTTGTTGGAAAATAATCTCAATATATATTAGAATATTTCATAAGACCTATAGTTAAATTATATAAGTTATACATTGATTTGTATAGTAAAATAATATTTTTTAGTAGCTAGTTTTACCAGTGTTGCATTTACATAAACTGTACATATTTATCAAAAATTTATCATTTTCATTCAAAATATTGCAGAAACAAACCTATTGAAAGGTTTACTGCAACAGGATCACTCTAATCAAAATTAACAAAATAAGATTGGCAAGTTTCTCCCCCTTTTCTGCAAAGTGACTACAGCAAATATATAAGCTTTTCCTTATCAACTCTGAGGGCACATAACTTGTATGCAGTTTAGCTTGAAAAGAAGTACATATTAAGAATAGTTTATGTCATTTTCTTAGCTACCCAGTCAAAAAGTTATTATCGATGTTTAGTAATGATCATCATAAACCCATCTACGACGAATATCCAATCCTAATATTTAATAAATTCACAGTACCTTAGTCTATCATCACTTGTACGTCTTCTCGTCAAAAAAATTAGATCTCTTGTACAATCAGCACCACAATTAAGTTTGGGTTGCTAATCATAATTTCGGGGTGTGGATTATACAGGAGGGAAATTTCGGGGTGCGGAAAATCTAAGACGGTAATGTGAGAAATAATTATATTTTACATTGAGATAAGATCTACTTTATCAGTTACTAGACGTGCCGATTATAAATTTCAAAATATGGATACACTGCATGTGAAAATAAGAAGAAAATTTTATTTTATTTTCATGTTCGTAATTTATTCAATATTGTTTACCATTAATTAACTAAGTTTATTTCAAAAAATCATTTAATTCAAATAGAGAAGTAAATTGATGCAATAAATCACTTTGCTTTATGCAAAAGGAAATTTTATTACATAACCAAAAAATATTACCTCTCAAAAGTATAGTCGACAGCTTTCAATAACATCCTGCAGATAAATTTATTCAATAACAAATCAGACACGAAAAATAAATTCATATCAATTTGCAATAATAAGATTCCACTTTTTCAAATTTCACATTTGTAAACATTATTCATATCATATGAGGAAATGAATTGCCTTCATTTCTGTTAATTAATTCACTCACCTGACACCTGAGTAGGTGTGAATCTCAGTGCCAGAAAAAGCTTCAAGAGATCATTTAAATATACCAGCGATTGACCTCACAAAGATTGGACTGCTTGACAGAACATGTGAATAAAGGTAAAATGAATAAATACCTGGTGATATATTATACAGAAGTTTTCTTAGATGAAGATTATTAATTAATAAATTAAAATAGTAACTAGACTAGAAATGAATTAACTAATGAAGAAATACAAAAAAGTTAAAATAAATAATTGTAAAATATGTTGCATTCAAGGTAATAAATTCATGGTTGTAAATATGTTCTGAAATCGCAAGACTTGTAAGAAATTGCAGGTACAATAGTAGTAGTATTACAAAATTATATAAAGGGATATTTTTATAAGGGTATTTATATGAAGAAAAGTATCTATTTTTAATTACTATATAATAATTAACAAATCTAATTAAAACATTCTGATAATATCCAAATATTTCCTATGACAAAATGTTCTGTTTATCATTAGTGTAGTAAATATGTTGAAATATATGGTTAGTTTGAGATGAATAAAGCTGTAAAGATTACTTGCTTACCTACTTATATCTATTTACCTTAAGTATAATACATATGAACAAGGCACTTGAACTTGTGTACTTGAAGGCAACTTAAGCAAACCAGTTAATGAGTGTAACAGTACAGTGTACATGTCTCATACCTTTCGTGATGGATTTTCTTAATACTTGGTATTAAATACAGCTCAGTGTTGTACTTGTACATAATGTTTAGTATAAAGGATCGAACTCTTTATTCTATTTATTTTATTGATTCAAATATTTAGCGTATATCACAATAAACACGATTATATAAAACTTTGTATAATAATTCAGTACAATAAAAAAAGTGCATTTCAATACTGCGTTTTGAAGAGTCAGAAATAGAGGAGATAAATTCGCATACTATATTTAGATGATTTCTTGTGAAATTAGTATTAATTTATATGTACATCCTTTTACAGCTAATATCAATCTCAGCTGTTGAGTCACGTCCAGATGACTATGTAAAGATTACTTAAAAAACTCTGGTCTTTACTTATTGAAACGTATGCAGGAATCGTTTGAGCTGAAATGTAGAGCTACTTTATACAGTTTCAAAAGTTGAAACAGTTCAAAGTATTTTTAATTTAATTTTAAACTAGAAATATAATCCGTATAAGTGCAATTGTTAAATACAAACAAATGATATTGAATTCATATTATATATTCCATAGTGTGAATGCTAAGATTACGAGGGTACCATATTTAATATTCTAAGACTCCACCAAAACTTTTTCTTGAGAAGATACTTCAATCATACTTTTATATTACAACTTTTTCAATTTATAAAATAATCCCTCAAATTAATGTAAAAATATACGTAAATATATGTATAAATGTAAATATAAATGCCTCCTGTATAAAATGTGATACATTGTACTACATAACCTCTCACTGTAACTGATATCTAATGACTCTATCTGGATAGGAATAAATTAATGTAAATGTTACTTATATCATCAGTATATGTATAGCATCGTTTCCATATTTTAATGATATAACTCTTCAACTAAAAGTTAATAAAATGTACACAAAGATTAATATCGTCGTACATTTTAGCAGATAAAAATTACTGCTAAATTTATGAATACTAAATCATTAATAATAAGCTAAATTGAATTATTAAATATCACTGTTTTTTTATAGCACTTGAAATTTACAGCAACATTAAATATAGAACTGGTATAGAAAGTAATTAGATTGATATCTAGAGATTACCAATAGCAGTGAATATAAAAATGTCTGCCTACTCGCTTTCAATAGTAAAATATAATGAAACAAGTTTTACCAACTCTGACATTCTGTATCCTATGAACCTATGCATTTGGTAGAGGAAAATGGAGAGGTGGTATATAAATCCCATTGCATGTCACCATCTGTGCAAAACATCTCTTGACAGTGTGTCTTTAGTAGGTACTTTCTGGGCCAAATAACCTGAGAGAAAGCAGCTTTAAAGGCAATTATACCGTAACTTAGACCATTCTGCTTGCTTGCTGCAGAAACATGGAGACAATCTAAAGCAACACAGTCTATAACTCTTTTCATAGTCCACTAGATGTAAAGCTATAAAATTGGTTGATGTAAAATGTTTTCCATATGTACTGAATAAATAAAATTTCAGTATACTGCATATACTAGCTAGGTTTCGTGAAAACTGTCATACTCGTATGACAATTTAATGTGATTGAAATTATCATTAAAAATGATATCAGCTTTCAGTTAATTAATAAATTGCAATTTATATACTCTTGCTACAAAACCATTAAATTAACTTGTTTAATATAATTATTTCAGTTTTCTATAAACACAGAATTTCGTTCAACTCAGTAGCCATAGCATGCTGTGTGTTTGCTGAAAGATAAACATGAGGTATCAAAACAAGAGCATTACTCAAAAGTTAATGTTACAATTTCCTCCAAAGGAAAATATTTGTTAGTACTTGGCAATTCAGTACTCGTATTACAGTAGAACGAAAAAATGCATCAGTCTTATTGCATAACTATGTAAATATTTAAGTGTGTGGTTATTTTCATTTGTATAACTTATTCTTATATTTATATTTCATAAGTTTGTCTGCAATACTGGTCCTAAAATAATCCGATTGAATTTGAAAAGGAGCTTTGAAAACTTATAGAAAAATAATTAAGCTTTTAATTATAGTTATCTGCGTGAGGAGAACTTTTTGAATATTTTTATTTTCAGAATCCATTTTCTTATTAAAAGGGTGACCCCAAAAAAACTCACCCATTCAAAAAATTGAATTCAAATAAAACCAGGTAAGAAACTATAGAAATGTTTCTTCGAAATATATCAGAAGTGCATACTATATATGTACGCATTTGAAATGTGAAGTTATTCATATTTCCTAATGGCCGTCTTTTGCTTAATCCTTAGTTTCTCAACACAGGTGGTTACTAAAGCTGAAGAGCGTTGTGCTAATTCTTCGTTCTTGGACTGAGCAAAACTAATGGTTGCCTTTAAAGAATCGATTTTATGGTAAGAACGAGGTGAAGCTTCACTTTCCAAGAGGAGTCAGACGGTAAAGTGTAGCCCCCAGGATTGGATTCTGGTCTTCAGGGTGGCTCCATGTCTTGTCCTAAAAGCCATACAAGTGGTATTTGAATAATGTTAGCAGTGTGGACTGGCGCTTCGTTCTGAGTGATTATAACTGGTTATGAAATTGGGTCCAAACGATTCGAAGTGCAAAGAACTTTTTTCTTCAACGTACTCGTTAATGGCTTCCCCTAAAAAAAGTAGAATTTTGATGTTTTCTCAAAATTAAATCGAAGTCCTTTGAGAATATGAAGTTTAGTAAGATTCAAATATTATACTAGTAATTGTAGAAACTGTTTCTGTACCATGATAATAAAGTGTGATATATTCTCAAGTAAATACCTATTTAATATTATAACCCAGAGAAACTAGAAGTTCCTGAAATGAGTAATAAGACGTGTCTTTACTTACTTAATGAAGACTTAACAAGATCAGATTTGCTTTTAAATAATAGTAATCAATTGGATTAATATCAGTGTAATATGACAACTTATTATAAATGATAAAAGAAATGTAACTGATCATATTAATTGAAACAGTGTACATAGTAATACAATATTGTTTGATTGAAGTGAATACAATAATTACTTCTCTTGTACCTCATTGAAGTAATGGTTATAATTAGGTTTTATAATATTGTGATTTTATTTTCTGAATTTAGAATGCAAGTACAAAAATTTCATTATTGATTACTAGTGCATTTATATAAATAGATAAAATTTTCCCTTTATTTTCATACATAAATAATGTATGAAATATTACACATAGATACAACTTACATCTTTTATATACAACTCTTAATGATTATTATAATATATCAAATGTTAATACAGTAATAATTAGCTCTCATTAACATGTAATTTGGATTAATGCAAGACATATGGTAACATTTTCACCAACTGCAATTTCAATATTCAGTCAAAATCAAGAACTAAAACATATAGTACATACAAAGTAATGACTTACAGAAAAATGTATGGTTCATTTACAGAAGATTAAGCCCAACTTAATAAAATATTGTTTTTCAATAACTAATGAAAAGTAAAGAAATTAGGTAAATCTTTCTGGTATATACTTTCCATTAATAATTCATATATTGGTAGCTCTTTCAACAACTGTAAAAAGGATTAGCATAATCAGGTAATAATTGATTTTCTTGATTTAAACTGAATAACCAATAATTTAGTTAGCCAAATAGTTTATTGAACCCAATGAGTTACCAAATTAATTCTATTTGGCTGTAACATAGCTTATAGAAGGATAATCGGGGTATCGAACTTAAAATCTGTGAATCACAAATTGGGAATTGTTCGATTGCCGCCAGTGTTCTTTTACTAGAATGATCACTATCATATTTAATAGAAAAGTATTTGATAATATATTATATAAATATTATACGGCGTTGTTGACGTCATTCAAATTGAAGGAACTTTCCTATTTTGTTTACCAAACTTTAGTGTATGTAAGTCATGTTCTATATTTTGGTTCAGAAAAAATTATACGGAATTGCACAATTTAATTACATTTTTTGATTTGTTATTTACAAATAGGATAGCGTTTGCAAAAACTCGAAAATCTTTATTTTACGTACATAGAACAAAATTATAATTTAACTATATGATCTTTATAACCAATGGTGTATTCTTTCTATACCACTCTCTATATTATTAGATTACTGCAATCAAAATTGTCTTACCCTCATCAAAATATATATTTTATACACATAGCTTCACGAATGTGCAAGTGTAGAGCATTAGTGGTTAGTTAAATTCAAAAGATAATGAACATTATTTCTAATTTCACAAACAAAAACAATACATGGCAACAGGTTGCAACGTCACAAACCCAAGTTTCAGTTGGTGCATACTTTTAGAGCATAATTCTACTGTGATCAAGTAAAGCACATTTCTCTGATAATTTTTTAGAAGCTTCGTATTCTGGCATCCAATCTAACCCTCATGTAATTTTTGCACCTGATTTTAGGCAGCTTTTCGATGTAATTTCTAAGTAATTTATTCAAGTGGCGAATCCAATTATGTGAAGTTTTTATCGAAGGCGATGGAGTTTTAATCCGAGCCACGATAGATTCTCTTTTAAAATAGTTAAACTGTAATTGCTAATTACCTCCATTTGAATAATTTCAAAATATGTAATACGTTACATGAATAATAACTATTATTAATGTGATAAAATTCCAATATTTAATTTTGTAAGTAAGTTCAACAAAAAGACAGAAACCGATTAGTTCATATAATTATATAGTTTTAAAAATTAAAAATTAGCAGTTTTAAAAATATAAAATTACGTTTCTATTTCGAAAAAATTTCAAAAACCAAATGTTTGCATCATATATGTATACTTCAGTAACAATAAATACCAAAACAAATAATTTTTCACAATGGTTCTTGGTCCAGTTTTTCTAAGGTAGATAGTCATTCTCCAATAGCCAGACAAGCTTATAAACCTGAGAATTTATGACACCAGCTGTACTGAGTGCTAGGCCTTTATTGCAAGCAAAAACGCAAGTCATGGTACGGTACATATATGATGCTGACAGAAAGTAAATTGTTTCATTTCATCAAAATGTGGAAAATAATCTAAAAACGTAATACAAAACACCTTCAAATAAATCACCCTATTAAATTTCTAATTGGATAAATTTAATTTCTAATCATTATAATAATTGATTTTATAACCATTTCATTATTTTAATTATTTTACAATTGGTAGAAACTTGAATGTAACTATATTATCTAGGTCTAAATCAAATATACGCTGCACAGTCTAGTGCGATCTTAAAGATTAATTTAAATAACACACAAATTCATTTTTTTCATTACCTCATGTAAAAACAAGAAATATGATATTTTTCTGTAAAGTATATTCTATATTAAAAATTTGAACAATACATTCATGTATTTTTTGAATAAAATTACTCAGCTTAAGAGTAAATTTTTCTCTACTTTTGTATATTATGGTAGAAAAAACTTAAATTAGATTTAAGTTAAAAGAAAAATTAACAAAAATTGTATATTTAATAGAATTTAGTTTAATGAAGTAGAATATAAATGAATATTTTAAAGGAAATATCAATTCATTTTCTATATACATATTAAAACAATTTATTTGCATTTTACTCGAATAATAATAAATATGAAGAAATTTGGAGGACTAGAAATTAAGTTATATAAAATAATAAAAATATAATGTGACATCAACAATGATTTAAAACTTGATGCTATCTGAATTTCATTATTATTGAAACTAAAAAGCGCATAAATATAACTTACTGCTCCACATCAAATATATCTCAAAACGGTTGAGAATAATAAATAGTATAGTAACATTTTTCATAAATTCATATCACAAATTATCAATTGTGTTCTGTTTTCCCTTAGAGTTCACGTTTATTAGATAGCAAAGCGCATCACTACCGAGTAGACCAGTGATGTTTCTCCTTACAGAGACACACCGCACCTCCTCTCACAAAGTCCCAGACAACACTCAGCACTTCACTACTCACTTCTCAATCTTATATTTATAGCTAGGTCACTTTGGTTTGCATGTTGTGTCTTATTTTGTCTGTGGGTTCCTTTTAAAGTTTTACACTGGCAAATTCAATGACAATCTGTCCGTTTTGCATAATTCTTCCAATTTTAAAGTGTCGCCTACATTAGAAGTCAGAGATTGAGTGAGAAAAGAAATCTGATTTTGGAGATAGGATCGAAAAAAGAACAGGAGACCTGTCTGAATTAGAACTGAACCCTGTGCTGTCAGTGCGATTGAGAGTGCTGTTAGTGTGAATGAGAGTGCTGTCAGTGTGAATGAGAGTGCTGTCAGTGTGAATGAGAGTGCTGTCAGTGTGAATGAGAGTGCTGTTAGTGTGAATGAGAGTGCTGTTAGTGTGAATGAGAGTGCTGTCAGTGTGAATGAGAGTGCTGTTAGTGTGAATGAGAGTGCTGTCAGTGTGAATGAGAGTGCTGTCAGTGCGATTGAGAGTGCTGTCAGTGTGAATGAGAGTGCTGTCAGTGCGATTGAGAGTGCTGTCAGTGTGAATGAGAGTGCTGTCAGTGTGAATGAGAGTGCTGTTAGTGTGAATGAGAGTGCTGTCAGTGTGAATGAGAGTGCTGTCAGTGTGAATGAGAGTGCTGTCAGTGCGATTGAGAGTGCTGTCAGTGTGAATGAGAGTGCTGTCAGTGTGAATGAGAGTGCTGTTAGTGTGAATGAGAGTGCTGTCAGTGTGAATGAGAGTGCTGTCAGTGCGATTGAGAGTGCTGTCAGTGTGAATGAGAGTGCTGTCAGTGTGAATGAGAGTGCTGTCAGTGTGAATGAGAGTGCTGTCAGTGTGAATGAGAGTGCTGTTAGTGTGAATGAGAGTGCTGTTAGTGTGAATGAGAGTGCTGTTAGTGTGAATGAGAGTGCTGTCAGTGTGAATGAGAGTGCTGTCAGTGCGATTGAGAGTGCTGTTAGTGTGAATGAGAGTGCTGTTAGTGTGAATGAGAGTGCTGTCAGTGTGAATGAGAGTGCTGTTAGTGTGAATGAGAGAGCATTTAGTGTGAATGAGAGTGATGTCAGTGTGAATTAAAGTGCATTTAGTGTGAATGAGAGTGCTGTTAGTGTGAATGAGAATGCCGTCAGCGTGTATATTTATAATTGAGTAATTAGCTATGGTAAATAATTTGATCAAATATTTCTTTATCTACTTTTTCAATTTCTATATGTAAATAATTAAATTAATTCAAATGTATTATTTCAATTGATTACATTCAAATATCAATTTTCGTACAATAAAGCATAACTACCTAATATATTTCACTCAATCTCATTAAATGTATCTGCGTAGATATTTCTTTAAAAGCAGCAATTACATAATAATAGGAATATATTTCTCCCAATAAGCAAAAGCAATAAATGAAATGGTACTTGAGATTGTGTAATATTCTCTTCAGGAAAGCAGTTACTAAGAGGCTTCGGCGCAAGAATTCTCAAAGTGTTCCTTTCAGAGCTCTCTTCCAAGCCATAAAAGAAATAGAGTTTGTAACTTTTTAGGATAATACTCTTGCTGAGGAATATTCTGAGTATAAATTCGAAATCAGAAATGCTAAATTTTTCTTGTACAGTTATTTGAAATGAATTGGTGATGTATGTATGAGTTATAACCAATACTAACGCTTTTATACTTTGCCTGTTTATTGGCAAAGAAATCATATATTTTTAGCACTTTGATTGATATTGTTTCTTTAGCTATTTTTATGCTAATATAATTATGTCGGAAGGACGTGCTTCATTCATTATAATTTAATAAATGAAAATATGAATATGTTGACATTATTTACATGCTTATCCCAGCAGGAAGTAAATGTAAATTAATTGTTCTAACCATTTCACCAGGCAGGCATCTGACTTCTTCTCTTAGAGACACAAGGCAATTAGTCTTAGAGTTTTACAATGTGGAACATCGCAGCTTCAAGTGAGCTATTTGTTATGTTTAATCTTCCTCTGCTTAAAGCGCCATGAAATTCTCTATAGGATATATCGCTTAACCGCATTTATTGGATGAGGCATGTTCTTTATGGAACGTTAGAGCTGATTTATTGCTACTTCAAGTGCCAATAGAACGAGATAGGACTAGAGCTGATCGGTTGTGGTATATTTATATACATGCCGTGTAAAGAAGAAATAACTTCTTATTTCTTGTCGTGCTACTGAATAATAAAAATATAGAGAGTATGAAAAATATCTCGCAATTTAGTTTGTCAGTTTCTCCCAATTTTTTCTAAGTAGATCATCAAATTAATCATAAAACTACAATTTGTATTGCTCTTTTGGATGAAAATTTGAGTTAAATTCACATTTTGAGAAAAATAATATTTACTTGTCGATAATAACTAATTATATATTGATAATTGGATTATTATTACTTTGTTATTTACATTTATTGTTTTCAATTGCAATTGCATGTACGATTTGTAATTATGGTAAATAGATGAATAAGAAAAAGTAACTAAAATAATGTTCTCAATCTCCGTAGACTTTAATGTAAATTACTAAAAATATGGAGCCAGTCAAATTTCAAACATCCACTGACAGAAAGGAATATTAATGGTATGAAAGTAATGTGAAGGCTTAGTTATATGAAAGGTATGAAAAGAATATTAAATTAATTGTAAGAAAAATACATTTATCTGTGAGATCATTGGAAATATTTTTAGCAATGAAATAAATTCATTATTTATTTGGGAGTTTCTATAGTAATACACATTTAGTAAAGAAAAAAATATAATGAATCTTCGATCAATTCTCTAGATATTTCTATTAAGGTATCAATATTTTTTTAAATGTGAATATATTTTAACCTGATTTCAGTCGAGACAAGTTGACAATTACTTTCACAAAATTGTGGAATGTTATGTTTTGTTATACACTATTTTTCCCATACGGATAACATAGAAATGTATTCTTTATTTGTAATCCAGTTATTACAAGCACACAAGTATTCAAGCAAATTAACTGAAATTTGGTTGAACGATTGGTCATTACCAGACACCATTTGGTTAGGTTTTGTGAGCGACTGTTCCAAAGGTCAATTGATAACTCAAAATGCATGCAATAGCGGCGGTGAAGGTAAGCCTCGTACGAGTGTCTGTTCTACTTATTCATGTTCCCCATAGCATAATTTCATTGAAGCGAATTTGCAGACCAGACCCATCACATCTCCATCTCGAAAATTCGATGTTAACAGAGATTGAGTTTCACTTCACCATCACAAACGTCACTCATCATCTCCATTTCATCTCCAAGATAAAACCGCACAGACGGACTGATTTAATTTCTTGTTTTAATTAGAGATACGGCTCCTTCTTGTCTCGCTGTGTATCGAATTAACCCGCTATCATTTCGTCATGAAATATTAAACACCGTGAACCGTATTACTGTTTGACTTACAAATGACCATCCTGATATTACTATTGGTTTAGTGTTTCAATGCATGAATTCTCCTTCAAATGATAACTTTTTGCATTATTTGAAATATTTCTTTTATCGTATTAATATCTTTGTAAAATATTTTTATTTTGTATTATATTATAAAGATTTTCCATCAAAATGATTTCTACTCTTACCAGATTAAAAATAGATTAATCAACAGTAACGTATCATCTTGCTATTTATTATACTATAACTAATAGTAAAAAATATTTAATATTATCATTCAGAAAAGATTATAATGAAAGCAAATAGGTTAAATTTTGTGTATCATTAAACAAATCATATTTATTTCACTAATTTCGGGCGAGATAATATTATAAATATATGCAAAATGTACATCGATGATTTAACAATATTTATCAATATCATTATATCTGTGAATCAATTAAATGAATTTTACCCAAATATGCATTTTAATAATATATCAAAATGTGGTAATATATCATGGGTACTATTTCAATAGAAATTGAATATGTTTTGTATATGTCAAACCAACACATAACGTCTTGTCATTTGTATCGACACAATTCAATTTCAAGTAGTTTCCAAGAGATAAATAGAATTTACATCAGTAATTTGGGAGGTGCGTAGGAGATGTGCATTCATCTAATTAATTCATTAGATCTGGTCAATCAGAATAGTCAGAAATTGAGCATACAATGAAATGATTGTCTAGTGAATGAAGTTGCTTACGAGAATGTATGATGAATGAAGTAATATCATTGTGTTGAATTATTATATTTTAGGTGAGATTTCTTACCTCTTATATTTTTTTTTCAAATTTTGTATAATGCAATTCCAATCAAAATTCACATTAAATAATAGAATTTGGTGCGAAAACTGTCCCTTCAAAATCTGTCACTTCAGTAATTTAGAAATAATGTTAACATAAATCCGATACCTTCAACTGACACTGAAAATCTGTTTGAGATGAGCTAGGTATATTTTTGTATGAATACTATAGCCTATTTTATTTTTTGAATAATATTCCTCAAATCTACCAACATATAATATTTATCCTTGTAAACATTAACTCATTATATAGTTAAAATCTGGCATATGTCACAATATTCTGCCTCAATAATCTGCGGAGGTGATCGAATAAATAAATGTTCATGAAATGGTTAAGATATTCTCCTGACGTGAACACATCAAAAACAGACGAAGAATTTGGTTATGGCTTTTCATCATTATCATAGCTGGCATTTTCATTTTTAAATTTCAGATAAATTAAATTGACTGTGATATTAGCTTGCTCTATTAGCGAGAATTTTTGAAAAATTTAAGCTGTCACTAAATTAATGAATGCATTTTGGAAAGAGATAGGAAAATGTTCAAGAATTGTTTATATTTCATAGAAAAGAATTAGAGCTTGGGATTTTTAATAATAAAATATGCACCTAATAAAAATATTATTTTAATGCTTGAAATGCTACACGGCTCTAGCAATGTATTTGAAAGAAACTTTCTTTTTATAATCCATTCCATACCTCTACATAATACAAGTTTTTCACACTCAAATCTCTTAAAAGTTATTGTAGAACATGAGAGTTTGCCATAAATGTACGTGACAAAAATTTACGGTTAACAGAGAATAGAGATGAATGAAAATAATGGGAATAAACCCCTATAAATGGTACTATTTCCCTTGGTTCTATTGACATCCATTATTGTACAGCTTAATTCGAGATCACTGCCCCTCTGTACTTGTTTTACAGTTAACAAATAGGTATGAAAATGCATTCTAGCAATATAATTTACATGATTAAGAGACACTGCATTAAATTGCAATAGTAATATAAATGATTTAAACATTTTATTAAATACCATTACATTTAATAATATATTGTAATAAAGCATTTGCTTAATTATAATGTTATATAAGTAATAATTTAGAAAGTTATTAAAAAATAACAGTTCTGAATTCTTTTACTTTGATCACATTCTTGTAAGAAATGTAATGAGTTTATTATACTTAAGATAGAAGAATGAAGAAAGACTTATTAAGATATACTTATTATTAATAAACAAAAATATATGAAAATAATAGATAAGAAATTCATGCAATTAAAATTATGAAGTGTCCGTTACAAATAAGATCCCCAATTTCCATTGAAAATTAGGAGTGACTTATTAATTAGATCAAAATACGATTATTAATATGATAAAGTGTCTACGATTATATCCATCAATATAAGCATTAATTGAAAATATAGTTTATACTTATACCGAATTTCTTCATCCATTTACTTAATTTCCAAATTACAATGTAATTACTGTTTTTATATAAGAAGATAACTAAATGGTTGATATTCTCTCTTATTTTCATCAGTATTAGAAAATTTAGAAATTGATTCAAAAGTCTTGTATTTGATTGACTCGCATGTCTTAGATTATAGCTCACATTCACACATTTTTAACATAATTACTTTAATCAAAACTATACTAGTAAACATTCATGTTTCATTATTTGACCAATGAAGTGAGCCAAAATTTGATTTATAATTATTTATTATTTGAATTTAAAAAAAGAGATTCAATTAGTTATCAAATAATTATTCACCATATTCAATTTATTTATTCTTTACGAGCTGTAAATACTGCAATAATTATTTATAGGATAATATACAGTAACAGTGAATCTATATAATTTATTAAATTAAAGACCATGTTTTCTCATTAAAAATTAGAAAACTATAATATTTACAGAAAAGAAAAAGAAATTATCCTTTTCGAGGAATCTCATAAAGTACGGTTGAGTTCACCGAAAAGGTACACCGGCACCCTAAAAATTTTTATTCTCAGCAAGAAGGATCCTGAAGGCATTCTCTCTCTAGATCGTTTTGGGTATTCTGGAGTAATTCCAGGAAGCTCAGACATCGAAGGGAGTCCTGGTTTCGACATAGCGCATTTCACCACTTCAATCATTGCCGTATGCCTTGAGTAATACCTGTAACCGTAACTTCATGTACCTAATGTGTTCGTTGCAATTTATTCAAAACGCAAGCATGGACATTGGACACCCCAAAAGGGATGGATGGTTCTAAAACCACCCTGATGATTGGTTCTAGGAAAATTCGGTCTTGTAACTTTCAGTCTCGATTTATAATGATTTAATTTGAGAACAATAATAGAAAAAGTTAAAATTATGAATACTAAAATGTGTAGTGTATTAATTAAAAGCTGATAACATCATTAACCGTTGTAAAATGAAACGTACCTAGCTTTAGTAATTTTGACATGTTTTGACATATGTTTCACATGAATTTGAGCGAAAATTTCAGTCTCGGGACTTAAAAAACTTTTAAGTTAGAGGTAAACAGAAGCGTGCTGCCCCACGAACCATCTGTCAGATCATTAGACAATCATGTAGTGTGCAGTACACCAAAGTACCAGATGCAAAATACTACATAACGGCCATTGATGTTGAATGTTTTTAAATTAATCTTCATTTCATTCCGAACTGAAAGCTCCGTGACCGAATTTTCCAGACAGAAATTTCCTGCCACTCTGCTGAATACCTGTCTCCGACCTTATCTATTCAAGACGCTAGATAAGACGCCTTATCTTCTAAATTACAGCAGCTTATAAGTTCATGCTAACTGAGTTTTAGCACGAATATCCGGTGAAGTGCTCTTGCAGTCGATACCACTGCTCGCTTATTCATCTCAATTAGGAATCTCAATCTTCTTCGACAGCCACCAATATACTCTTCCAAATTCACCTGTTGATGGAGTCGCTCCACGGGGTCGTTAATCGTACCCCGCACTCGAAACGTCACAAACATCCATCTTACTATCATTGACGCATCTTACTATTTATCTTAGTATCACTGACGCATCTTACTACCCATCTTACTGTCACTGACGTATGTGTTAGGGTAAGTCCAACACATGTTGTTAAGTGGAACTACCAAATCACAAACATACATAAGCAACTAATTGAAGTTTAAACAGTATTTATTAGAGAGTGTGCATTAACCTGAAAGCATATTCATTCAAAAATATGTTTGAAAAATTTGTGTCTCATATTTTTAATCGCATAGCATTAAAGTGAACAAGTTATGATAATTTATGTATACAAGTAATTACGAATAAAAATTATCCGTTTTCAGATCATAAAACACTCGATTTCCTGCAGTTTCAGTAACTGATCAGTTTTTTATTCATATTTCATATATTCGCTAATCACGGGGCTGTATTTTCTCGTCCCTGAACTTTCTTTCCAATTCATTAAATGATTTAAGCAGAATTTGTTCAATATTTTAGGATGAAACTATTTGATAAATGCTGTGAATTAAATTATTCTGCACTATTTAATTTTGGAAATTAAACATATTTATATTTGATTTGTAGGGTAAAGAGCCTATCTAATATTCATTTTGATATTTTTTTCTCATGTCGGATAAAGGATCTTATCACTCCCATATTGATTCGCTCACTCGAGCTCCGATTTTCCAGTGAAAAAAGTTCTTATACTACCAATACTATTATTTTCTTAAATAATTCCTCTTGTCCTAACTTCGGAAATATCTTTTTTTAATGTCAAAGAATTGTTTCAAGTTATAAAACAAAAATATTTTAAGCACACAGTTTTCAGAACATTCACATTGGTTCGTACTCTAGTTAGAGGGTATAACTATATATAGTAAAAGAAGAACTGTAAAAAGTATTGTAAACTAAGGAAGAGTTCTTAAAGTTTGAACTGTAAGAGGAGTTTGTAGCGAAATTCAACACTGTTAGTCATTTCCTGACTTAAAAAAACATTTCTGTCAGCAACCAAGTTTGAAGAATACGAATTTATTATTCACATCCGTAATGAATTTAGGTAGTAGTTTTCTTCGTCATCAAACATGCATTTTAATGCTCATGTGTGGTTGCAAACTTAGTATTTTAAGGTACTATTTTGTTCAAAATAAATTGATAAATGATAACATTCAAAACACCCTCAAAAAATTGCCCCATAATCATGCATCATTGTGTCATACTGTACGTAATTGTTATATCACTGATCAATTCAGCACTGTCTATTACAGAAGTAGCATTGAAAGAATGTAAAGTATATTCTATTCTCAACCATCAGGCTGTTATGGCGAATGTTTTGCTGTCACCCTGTGACAGAGAGACGGAGTGGTAACAGTTTAACCATTCCAAAAGAGATCATTGAATTTGTCTCGTAACAAACTGAGTTACCGCTCCCAAGACAGGCAGTGTCTATCAAACGTTCATATTTCTGGAATATAGTGTCCGATCAATGCAAATTAACTTGAATATCATCATCTTGTTTGAGCTGAGGTGATATGACATCATTTTGCATCTCATGTTTGAAACATGTTCATGTGGAGGAGAATAAGATTGGAGTAGAGACTTGCTATTTCATAAAAATGAGACTGTTGTGAACGCAGGCAACGCGTCTCATTAACATATTCTAAGAGACCAGAGGTTTAATATTAATAGTAGAACAAGAATATATATAAAACATTCAATATTTACTAATTTATGAATATATTTAAAACTCAGGAAGAAAGTTTGATTTTAGAACTCTATTCATTATTAAATACTACACATGAAATATTTCAGTATGCATGGTAATGATCAGCTTGCTTCTAAAAAATAATTTCTGATTTCAATTGTAGGGGTTACTAAGCAAATAATCATCTCAAGATAAAAAATAATATTTCATAGGGATGAAATCGCAATTTAGGTTCGAAGAACATTTGAAGAATGAGAATAATTCAGATAAAGAATAATTGAAGTAAATTAAGCTCTGAAAAATCAACATAAGTATTTATTAAACATCAATAATGATAGGAGTAAATAATATAATAATATATTTATAGCAACTATAAAACCCTAACAGTAATTAATTACTTCATAAAAGTTTTATAATAGAAGTAAAATAACATTCTGAGAGAAATAACTTTGTGAGGGGAAATAAAATAATTTATTCTTCATAGTTAAACAAATTACTTACTACAAACAGTGAATATTATAATAAAAACATAATTTGATTATCGAAGTTATACATTTTTCAAAACTGAAGCAATTTAAATGCATATACCATTCACATAAAATATATGATTTATTTTGGATGCAATTAACCGTTTTAACGAAAAAACGTCCTGTGCGGAGGACATTAAATAACATCAAATATTGTTTAAATTTATTTGCCAACATGATGATTTGAGATTTTGAACCAGCTAAAGTTTTTCCCTAAGGAAATTAACCTCATAATTTTTTTAATTTTTTTAACATATTCTTTCTTAGAAAGGTTATCTCTCTAATATCGATATATCAAATAAATAATTATGAGCTACAATATTGTTTGGGCGTTATACAGGGTGGGGCGTAAGTTTGGAATCAAATGAAAGTGCATATTATAATCCAACGAAAAATATATTTAATAATTAACAGTTATGTATTATTACATAAGGGTTTTAAGAATTCAAAAATCATAAATGTATTCAAAATGTCCCCCCTTGTTTTTAATAACAGCCTCAAATCTCCTCCGAACTCCTTCTACTGCGGCACGCAACTGTTCTTGTGAAATTTCCTCCCAAAATCTCTGGAGCGAACGCTTTAAATCATCCACACTGCGATGGAATTTACCACAGGCCTTTGATTCAAGGATGGACCATACCAAAAAGTCCATAGGATTAACATCTGGGGAGCAGGGAGGCCACATTTCTTTGGACCAAAACCGTGGAAGATGGTCATGGCACCAGTTTTGAGTGACATTTGCAGTATGTGAAGTCGCGCCGTCTTGATAAAATGTCCATAGAGTGTCATTACCGAAGTGATCCTTAGCTGACTCCAACATTGGCGTCAAAATATTCTCAATATAACATTTAGCATTGATTTTGGCGCCTTGTTCCACAAAAATTAAAGGAGATCTCCAAGTTTCTGAAACGGCGGCCCAGACCATTACTGAAGCAGGTTTCATGG
This sequence comes from Caprella mutica, assembly GCA_947561585.1. Taxonomy (NCBI): domain Eukaryota; kingdom Metazoa; phylum Arthropoda; class Malacostraca; order Amphipoda; family Caprellidae; genus Caprella; species Caprella mutica. The sequence goes on along the minus strand of CANNZV010002317.1, from coordinate 168,517 downwards.
TTCTGTGGACAGTTTTTTGGTTGTATGGGATGTCATTTGCACTTTTACCAATTATTCTGTCATTCCTCCGGTTGTGAGCCGTTTCCACTGTGAAATTTTTTTCGTCAGACCAAGCAATTTCACCAGCCGTACCAGACTTCAATTCTCTCAGAAGTGCTTTGCTTCTCTCCAATCTTTTTTTCTTTACAGCTTCTGTCAGAGTCTGTCTCTTTTGAAGGTTGAAAGAGGACATCTTTAGGTCTTCTTTCACAACTCTTCTCATTGTTCTGGGACTCACATTAGCTGTTTTGGCTAACAATCGTATTAACCTTTTCGGGTTCCTCCTGATCTTCTCTCGGGCACATTTCATCAGTTGTTTGGTGCGTTGTGAGCGTGGTCTACCACTTCTTGGACGATCAGTCAAGTCTCCTCTCTCATTAAAACGCTTCACACACTTCCAAACAGTCGATCTCGCTATTGAGCCAGTCTTTGAAATGACGGAATCTGACTTCCCGGCACGGTGTAGAGCAATAATGGCTTCTCTTTTGTCTGACATTTTTGAATTGACTGAATTTTTGCAAAAAATAACACTGCCACATCATAATGTAGTGTCTCTACTATAGTTCAAACCCTATCAACTACTTAGGAACTTATTTTTAAGAATTATATTAATGATTGAAAAATTGCTTCCAAACTTACGCCCCACCCTGTAGAGTTAAAAACATTTTACCATAATTAATAATCAATAAATTTAGTGATTAAAATCATTATTTATATTGGTGACTATAGTCATTAAATTTATTTACTAAATATAAATTGACTGTAATTGAAAAATAATTCAGATTAGTGTTTCTGTTATTTTAATCAAAAACTATTAGAGTTTAAATGCCCCCTCCACTCTATTTTTTTATTACTCTATTCATCAGAGCTGATGTTATTGACTACAAAACTGCAAACCATTTCAAGTTTGGTTCTATATTTTTTTGTAATTTCATTTAATTTAAGATTTGCTCCGTTCATTTTTCCACCCACAGAATTTCAAGCAAAGAAATAGGATTCATAGAATCTTGAGCACTCAAAACTATAATAAAGCTTTTAGACATATTATAAATGGCTACCTACACCGGTATCTAAATACCATTACCCTAAAAAAACATTAGGAACCTAAAAGTGAACCTATTACCTAATTACCATCAAATTTACGATAATACGTGATGTGTTGGAATGCAGCCTTGTTCTTCTATTGAATCTTAGAAAGAGTGGAAGTGAATGAGAATATTTCTTATATAATTAATTATGAACAGAATACTTGATCGATTTCTTTTTTGTTAACTGTTATGTGTTATATTACCTTAGCTCTACAAATTTAAAGCATTACTATATTTCTTTCAATTTAGAGTTGAAAGGACCTTGAAGCTAAATCTGAAGGATTTCATTCGAATGAACAATGTGAAATTAGAATATTGGAATATTTGAAAGTAGAAGATGGATATTAGAATTATAGGGATCACGTTACTGATTAATTTCATACTAATAACTTTGAATAAAATAATAAAACAAAATTACGTTTTTTTAATCTAATATAAATTATTATATTATATATTATTAGAATTTTCATTGCAATTATTGTTATTATTATATAAATTATCATTATAACTATAAATGTTTCATTCCATTCCTTTAACCAAATTCAAGTTTTTATTTTTTATTAACTGTTTACTCGTATTAAATTTTTACAATTCTTTAAGTTGATTTTAACTCTGATTTACCTTTTACTAGATTTCTCATGAAATAATTAATATAGATAATAACCCAAACAGAAGTATATGTTGGACTCGACAAAAATATGTGAGTTACTCTCGTGTAATTTTCGTTGTCTCCCCTATAGTTTTTCCCCGGGTATCATATAATCATGCGGTAATGAAATTAGAAAAAGTGTAAGTGACACATTTAATTGTGAAAAAATAATGCACAGGTTTATATTTGCTTTATATCTTACAAGATGCATCTGTTTACTTTTAATAAACTCGTGTATTTAATGAGGTGTAATAATAGTTGTTTACTTTGCTTGAACATTTACTGTTATTAGTATCAAATTTTAACTGCACCACTATCATCTTTTCTCATCCTAATTATATTAATAAATTATAATTATATATTATAAACTTACAATAAGTACTTCCCTCTTACTTACAATAAGTACTTCCCTCTTACTTACAATAAGTACTTCCCTCTTACTTACAATAAGTACTTCCCTCTTACTTACAATAAGTACTTCCCTCTTACTTACAATAAGTTTTTCCCTCTTACTTACAATAAGTTTTTCCCTCTTACTTACAATAAGTAATTCCCTCTTACTTACAATAAGTTTTTCCCTCTTACTTACAATAAGTTTTTCCCTCTTACTTACAATAAGTAATTCCCTCTTATTTACAATTAGTTTTTCCCTCTTACTTACAATAAGTACTTCCCTCTTACTTACAATAAGTACTTCCCTCTTACTTACAATAAGTTTTTCCCTCTTACTTACAATAAGTACTTCCCTCTTACTTACAATAAGTACTTCCCTCTTACTTACAATAAGTACTTCCCTCTTACTTACAATAAGTATTTCCCTCTTACTTACAATAAGTTTTTCCTCTTACTTACAATAAGTAATTCCCTCTTACTTACAATAAGTCTTTCCCTCTTACTTACAATAAGTTTTTCCCTCTTACTTACAATAAGTACTTCCCTCTTACTTACAATAAGTTATTCCCTCTTACTTACAATAAGTACTTCCCTCTTACTTACAATAAGTTTTTCCCTCTTACTTACAATAAGTTTTTCCCTCTTACTTACAATAAGAAATTCCCTCTTACTTACAATAAGTACTTCCCTCTTACTTACAATAAGTACTTCCCTCTTACTTACAATAAGTACTTCCCTCTGACTTACAATAAGTTTTTCCCTCTTACTTACAATAAGTAATTCCCTCTTACTTACAATAAGTTTTTCCCTCTTACTTACAATAAGTAATTCCCTCTTACTTACAATAAGTTTTTCACTCTTACTTACAATAAGTTTTTCCCTCTTACTTACAATAAGTACTTCCCTCTTACTTACAATAAGTACTTCCCTCTTACTTACACTAAGTTTTTCCCTCTTACTTACAATAAGTTTTTCCCTCTTACTTACAATAAGTAATTCCCTCTTATTTACAATTAGTTTTTCCCTCTTACTTACAATAAGTACTTCCCTCTTACTTACAATAAGTACTTCCCTCTTACTTACAATAAGTTTTTCCTCTTACTTACAATAAGTACTTCCCTCTTACTTACAATAAGTACTTCCCTCTTACTTACAATAAGTACTTCCCTCTTACTTACAATAAGTATTTCCCTCTTACTTAAAATAAAATTTTCCTCTTACTTACAATAAGATTTCCCTCTTACTTACAATAATTAATTCCCTCTTACTTACAATAAGTACTTCCCTCTTACTTACAATAAGTACTTCCCTCTTACTTACAATAAGTTTTTCCTCTTACTTACAATAAGTTTTCCCTCTTAGTTACAATAAGTTTTTCCCTCTTACTTACAATAAGTACTTCCCTCTTACTTACAATAAGTACTTCCCTCTTACTTACAATAAGTACTTCCCTCCTACTTACAATAAGTTTTTCCCTTTTACTTACAATAAGTACTTCCCTCTTACTTACAATAAGTACTTCCCTCTTACTTACAATAAGTACTTCCCTCTTACTTACAATAAGTACTTCCCTCTTACTTACAATAAGTTTTTCCCTCTTACTTACAATAAGTTTTTCCCTCTTACTTACAATAAGTAATTCCCTCTTACTTACAATAAGTTTTTCCCTCTTACTTACAATAAGTAATTCCCTCTTACTTACAATAAGTTTTTCCCTCTTACTTACAATAAGTTTTTCCCTCTTACTTACAATAAGTAATTCCCTCTTATTTACAATTAGTTTTTCCCTCTTACTTACAATAAGTACTTCCCTCTTACTTACAATAAGTACTTCCCTCTTACTTACAATAAGTTTTTCCCTCTTACTTACAATAAGTACTTCCCTCTTACTTACAATAAGTACTTCCCTCTTACTTACAATAAGTACTTCCCTCTTACTTACAATAAGTATTTCCCTCTTACTTACAATAAGTTTTTCCTCTTACTTACAATAAGTAATTCCCTCTTACTTACAATAAGTCTTTCCCTCTTACTTACAATAAGTTTTTCCCTCTTACTTACAATAAGTACTTCCCTCTTACTTACAATAAGTTATTCCCTCTTACTTACAATAAGTACTTCCCTCTTACTTACAATAAGTTTTTCCCTCTTACTTACAATAAGTTTTTCCCTCTTACTTACAATAAGAAATTCCCTCTTACTTACAATAAGTACTTCCCTCTTACTTACAATAAGTACTTCCCTCTTACTTACAATAAGTACTTCCCTCTGACTTACAATAAGTTTTTCCCTCTTACTTACAATAAGTAATTCCCTCTTACTTACAATAAGTTTTTCCCTCTTACTTACAATAAGTAATTCCCTCTTACTTACAATAAGTTTTTCACTCTTACTTACAATAAGTTTTTCCCTCTTACTTACAATAAGTACTTCCCTCTTACTTACAATAAGTACTTCCCTCTTACTTACACTAAGTTTTTCCCTCTTACTTACAATAAGTTTTTCCCTCTTACTTACAATAAGTAATTCCCTCTTATTTACAATTAGTTTTTCCCTCTTACTTACAATAAGTACTTCCCTCTTACTTACAATAAGTACTTCCCTCTTACTTACAATAAGTTTTTCCTCTTACTTACAATAAGTACTTCCCTCTTACTTACAATAAGTACTTCCCTCTTACTTACAATAAGTACTTCCCTCTTACTTACAATAAGTATTTCCCTCTTACTTAAAATAAAATTTTCCTCTTACTTACAATAAGATTTCCCTCTTACTTACAATAATTAATTCCCTCTTACTTACAATAAGTACTTCCCTCTTACTTACAATAAGTACTTCCCTCTTACTTACAATAAGTTTTTCCTCTTACTTACAATAAGTTTTCCCTCTTAGTTACAATAAGTTTTTCCCTCTTACTTACAATAAGTACTTCCCTCTTACTTACAATAAGTACTTCCCTCTTACTTACAATAAGTACTTCCCTCCTACTTACAATAAGTTTTTCCCTTTTACTTACAATAAGTACTTCCCTCTTACTTACAATAAGTACTTCCCTCTTACTTACAATAAGTACTTCCCTCTTACTTACAATAAGTACTTCCCTCTTACTTACAATAAGTTTTTCCCTCTTACTTACAATAAGTTTTTCCCTCTTACTTACAATAAGTAATTCCCTCTTACTTACAATAAGTTTTTCCCTCTTACTTACAATAAGTACTTCCCTCTTACTTACAATAAGTACTTCCCTCTTACTTACAATAAGTTTTTCCCTCTTACTTACAATAAGTTTTTCCCTCTTACTTACAATAAGTAATTCCCTCTTACTTACAATAAGTCTTTCCCTCTTACTTACAATAAGTTTTTCCCTCTTACTTACAATAAGGACTTCCCTCTTACTTACAATAAGTTATTCCCTCTTACTTACAATAAGTACTTCCCTCTTACTTACAATAAGTTTTTCCCTCTTACTTACAATAAGTAATTCCCTCTTACTTACAATAAGTTTTTCACTCTTACTTACAATAAATTTTTCCCTCTTACTTACAATAAGTACTTCCCTCTTACTTACAATAAGTACTTCCCTCTTACTTACACTAAGTTTTTCCCTCTTACTTACAATAAGTTTTTCCCTCTTACTTACAATAAGTAATTCCCTCTTATTTACAATTAGTTTTTCCCTCTTACTTACAATAAGTACTTCCCTCTTACTTACAATAAGTACTTCCCTCTTACTTTCAATAAGTTTTTCCCTCTTACTTACAATAAGTACTTCCCTCTTACTTACAATAAGTACTTCCCTCTTACTTACAATAAGTACTTCCCTCTTACTTACAATAAAATTTTCCTCTTACTTACAATAAGTTTTCCCTCTTACTTACAATAAGTAATTCCCTCTTACTTACAATAAGTACTTCCCTCTTACTTACAATAAGTACTTCCCTCTTACTTACAATAAGTTTTTCCTCTTACTTACAATAAGTTTTCCCTCTTACTTACAATAAGTTTTTCCCTCTTACTTACAATAAGTACTTCCCTCTTACTTACAATAAGTACTTCCCTCCTACTTACAATAAGTTTTTCCCTCTTACTTACAATAAGTACTTCCCTCTTACTTACAATAAGTACTTCCCTCTTACTTACAATAAGTACTTCCCTCTTACTTACAATAAGTACTTCCCTCTTACTTACAATAAGTTTTTCCCTCTTACTTACAATAAGTTTTTCCCTCTTACTTACAATAAGTAATTCCCTCTTACTTACAATAAGTCTTTCCCTCTTACTTACAATAAGTTTTTCCCTCTTACTTACAATAAGGACTTCCCTCTTACTTACAATAAGTTATTCCCTCTTACTTACAATAAGTACTTCCCTCTTACTTACAATAAGTTTTTCCCTCTTACTTACAATAAGTAATTCCCTCTTACTTACAATAAGTTTTTCACTCTTACTTACAATAAATTTTTCCCTCTTACTTACAATAAGTACTTCCCTCTTACTTACAATAAGTACTTCCCTCTTACTTACACTAAGTTTTTCCCTCTTACTTACAATAAGTTTTTCCCTCTTACTTACAATAAGTAATTCCCTCTTATTTACAATTAGTTTTTCCCTCTTACTTACAATAAGTACTTCCCTCTTACTTACAATAAGTACTTCCCTCTTACTTTCAATAAGTTTTTCCCTCTTACTTACAATAAGTACTTCCCTCTTACTTACAATAAGTACTTCCCTCTTACTTACAATAAGTACTTCCCTCTTACTTACAATAAAATTTTCCTCTTACTTACAATAAGTTTTCCCTCTTACTTACAATAAGTAATTCCCTCTTACTTACAATAAGTACTTCCCTCTTACTTACAATAAGTACTTCCCTCTTACTTACAATAAGTTTTTCCTCTTACTTACAATAAGTTTTCCCTCTTACTTACAATAAGTTTTTCCCTCTTACTTACAATAAGTACTTCCCTCTTACTTACAATAAGTACTTCCCTCCTACTTACAATAAGTTTTTCCCTCTTACTTACAATAAGTACTTCCCTCTTACTTACAATAAGTACTTCCCTCTTACTTACAATAAGTACTTCCCTCTTACTTACAATAAGTACTTCCCTCTTACTTACAATAAGTTTTTCCCTCTTACTTACAATAAGTTTTTTCTCTTACTTACAATAAGTAATTCCCTCTTACTTACAATAAGTTTTTCCCTCTTACTTACAATAAGTACTTCCCTCTTACTTACAATAAGTACTTCCCTCTTACTTACAATAAGTAATTCCCTCTTATTTACAATAAGTTTTTCACTCTTACTTACAATAAGTTTTTCCCTCTTACTTACAATAAGTACTTCCCTCTGACTTACAATAAGTTTTTCCCTCTTACTTACAATAAGTAATTCCCTCTTACTTACAATAAGTTTTTCCCTCTTACTTACAATAAGTAATTCCCTCTTATTTACAATTAGTTTTTCCCTCTTACTTACAATAAGTACTTCCCTCTTACTTACAATAAGTACTTCCCTCTTACTTTCAATAAGTTTTTCCCTTTTACTTACAATAAGTACTTCCCTCTTACTTACAATAAGTACTTCCCTCTTACTTACAATAAGTACTTCCCTCTTACTTACAATAAAATTTTCCTCTTACTTACAATAAGTTTCCCCTCTTACTTACAATAAGTAATTCCCTCTTACTTACAATAAGTACTTCCCTCTTACTTACAATAAGTACTTCCCTCTTACTTACAATAAGTTTTTCCTCTTACTTACAATAAGTTTTCCCTCTTACTTACAATAAGTTTTTCCCTCTTACTTACAATAATTACTTCCCTCTTACTTACAATAAGTACTTCCCTCCTACTTACAATAAGTTTTTCCCTCTTACTTACAATAAGTACTTCCCTCTTACTTACAATAAGTACTTCCCTCTTACTTACAATAAGTACTTCCCTCTTACTTACAATAAGTACTTCCCTCTTACTTACAATAAGCTTTTCCCTCTTACTTACAATAAGTTTTTCCCTCTTACTTACAATAAGTAATTCCCTCTTACTTTCAATAAGTTTTTCCCTCTTACTTACAATAAGTACTTCCCTCTTACTTACAATAAGTACTTCCCTCTTACTTACAATAAGTTTTTCCCTCTTACTTACAATAAGTTTTTCCCTCTTACTTACAATAAGTAATTCCCTCTTACTTACAACAAGTCTTTCCCTCTTACTTACAATAAGTTTTTCCCTCTTACTTACAATAAGTACTTCCCTCTTACTTACAATAAGTTATTCCCTCTTATTTACAATAAGTACTTCCCTCTTACTTACAATAAGTTTTTCCCTCTTACTTACAATAAGTAATTCCCTCTTACTTACAATAAGTCTTTCCCTCTTACTTACAATAAGTTTTTCCCTCTTACTTACAATAAGTACTTCCCTCTTACTTACAATAAGTTTTTCCCTCTTACCTACAATAAGTACTTCCCTCTTACTTACAATAAGTTATTCCCTCTTACTTACAATAAGATTTTCCTTCTTACTTACAATAAGTTTTTCCCTCTTACTTACAATAAGTTTTTCCCTCTTACTTACAATAAGTTATTCCCTCTTACTTACAATAAGTTTTTCCTTCTAACTTACAATAAGTTTTTCCCTCTTACTTACAATAAGCTTTTCCCTCTTACTTACAATAAGTTTTTCCCTCTTACTTACAATAAGTTATTCCCTCTCAATTACATTAAATACTACATATTATAAATATGTTGAGATACAGCGCACATTAGGTTAGGTTAGCAGTCCGGTTAGGGAGGAGCCCCCACCCCCCCCCCCCCCCCCCATGGCCATGTATGATAGTGACAAAATGTATAGTTTTCTTTTTCTGTACTATAGAATAGGTTTTCTTTATTCTTATAAATATGTCAGAATTTATATGTCGTTTGCCGAAAGTGTCGTTTGGTAAAAGTGTCTTGCGGCGAAAGGGTTTTCGGCAAAAAATGATTAAGTCGAGAGTGTTTTCGGTGAAAGGTCCTAGAGTCAATATTCCAATCTTAATCGCAATAAGTACTTCCCTGTCAACTACAATAAGGTTCACAAGAGTCATCTAATAGCTACAATAGCTCTTTGTACTCTTACTTCTATTAGATATAACAAGTACTCTGTTGAAGTACATGAAATCATCTCAATAGAACAAGTACTGTGTTGAAGTACATGAAATCATCTCAATAGAACAAGTACTTTGTTGAAGTACATGGAATCATCTCAATAGAACAAGTACTCTGTTGAAGTACATGGAATCTCTCAATAGAACTCTAGTGAAAAGGTCTATCTCTATTGTGATAACGTTATGAAAAGAGATACCATTGAGCCTATCTCAGTTATGTGCATGGTAATAAAAAAGAAAGAATTACTAAATCACCTTTCACTATTATTAGTAGCACGTAATGGAAAAAATGGAAAATATGTTAAACATGTAAATAATTTACTGAACACAGTTCATTTTTTCATTGTGGAAAAGTGAGGGATCATACATAAAATAAATTTTATTCATTTCACATAATCTAATATGGGATATAAATACTAAAATTTAAAGTATAATTATTGTGCATGTAACCTCATGAATTCATTACATTCCTGTATTTGCTGATCTTTTCCCAAGTCAGAGTTTTCATGGTAGGCAATTTTCAGAAGTGGTTTGTTAGATCCACACAAATCCCAGCAATCGTTTTCCTATATTTTCTGTGTATTCTCATCGCTAGAATTTCTTGCCTCCCTGGAGATGAAACAAAGTGAGCATTAGAAAATTAATGTATTTAATTAAAGCCATTGCTCTGATTGTAATTACTTAATGTTAAAAGAATAGGATTACAATATTGATATAATCTTATGATTATTATGCACTTGAAGGTGCGCACTCTTATTTTTTATTATTTTATTCATTAGAACTATTGCAAAGCGAAGACTGAAATACCTCGGAAAATTACAACACAATAACAAAGCTAATAGAAATATTATAAATGACTACCTATAGTCCTTTATTTTTATTAAAATATCATTACCCTAAATAAAGCATAAGGTACCTAAAGCTGTACCTATAACATAATTACCATCCAATTTACGATAATACGAGATTAATTTCGTCCAGCTTTCTTGTTCTTCTATTAAATCTATTTGGTATATTAGAAATGTCTGACAGTGACGGTTGAGTGTTACTGTTTCTTGAATAATTAATAACGAAGCGAATTCTTGATCAGTTTCCCCTCTGATAACTATGACATGTTACATTACCTTAGTACTACAAATTTAAAGCATTTCTAGAGAAAATCTCATGGAGAGTAGACGGTACCTTCAAGCATTTACAAATTCAATCTCCCAACCAATGATAATTTAATAATACCAAAAGACAAAGTTTTGATGGGTACATGGAATATTGAATGAAGTCCCCAGTTAATCTTATATGGCACCACCGAAACATTCCCTCGTGGTATATAATATTAAATACATACGAGTATAGTAAGGAAACTTTATATCTGTGATATATTGATATAATACTGTTTTATGTTACACCACTGAAGCGTACTGTGTTATAACGCTATATATTCCTCTTTAATATAAGTCATATAGTAAGGATTGCAGTATTCCAAGATGAAGATATTCCAAGATGAAGATATTCCAAGATGAAAATATTCCAAGATGAAGATATTCCAAGATGAAGATATTCCAAGATGAAAATATTCCAAGATGAAGATATTCCAAGATGAAGATATTCCAAGATGAAGATATTCCAAGATGAAGATATTCCAAGATGAAGATATTCCAAGATAAAGATATTCCAAGATGAAGATATTCCAAGATGAAGATATTCCAAGATGAAGATATTCCAGGATGAAGATATTCCAAGATGAAGATATTCCAAGATGAAGATATTCCAAGATGAAGATAATCCAAGATGAAGATATTCCAAGATGAAGATATTCCAAGATGAAGATATTCCAAGATGAAGATATTCCAAGATAAAGATATTCCAAGATGAAGATATTCCAAAATAAAGATATTCCAAGATGAAGATATTCCAGGATGAAGATATTCCAAGATGAAGATATTCCAGGATGATGATATTCCAAGATGAAGATATTCCAAGATAAAGATATTCCAAGATGAAGATATTCCAAGATGAAGATATTCCAAGATGAAGATATTCCAGGATGAAGATATTCCAAGATGAAGATATTCCAGGATGAAGATATTCCAAGATGAAGATATTCCAAGATGAAGATATTCCAAGATGAATATATTCCAAGATGAAGATATTCCAAGATGAAGATATTCCAAGATGAAGATATACCAAGATGAAGATATTCCAAGATGAAGATATTTCAAGATGAAGATATTCCAAGATGAAGATATTCCAAGATGAAGATATTCCAAGATGAATATATTTCAAGATGAAGATATTCCAAGATGAAGATATTCCAAGATGAAGATATTTCAAGAAGAAGATATTCCAAGATGAAGATATTCCAAGATGAAGATATTCCAAGATGAATATATTTCAAGATGAATATATTCCAAGATGAAAATATTCCAAGATGAAGATATTCCAAGATGAAGATATTCCAAGATGAAGATATTCCAAGATGAAGATATTCCAAGATGAAGATATTTCAAGAAGAAGATATTCCAAGATGAAGATATTCCAAGATGAAGATATTCCAAGATGAATATATTTCAAGATGAATATATTCCAAGATGAAGATATTCCAAGATGAAGATATTCCAAGATGAAGATATTCCAAGATGAAGATATTCCAAGATGAAGATATTCCAAGATGAAGATATTTCAAGATGAAGATATTCCAAGATGAAGATATTCCAAGATGAAGATATTCCAAGATGAAGATATTCCAAGATGAAGATATTCCAAGATGAAGATATTCCAAGATGAATATATTTCAAGAACTCAGAAATCATTTCTATAAGCCGGATTAGTACAGGGGAATTTCTCTACACATACAAAGCACTACAATAACGTTCATCTAAGAGCAAATCTCATGTTTAACTCCATTAAATATTTAATATCACCTTACTATATATTAAAATAAATTGCAGACACGTGATGATATTCATTAATGTAATATAGAGTACGTATAGATAGATGCTGTTTAATTATGAATAGTATGTAAAATCACCTTGATTAACTATTACTAACTATCTAATCTATATTTAGCAAATAATTCTAAAATATTATTCACTTCAATAATGATATTCTTTATGAAAAATATATTCATGAGTCAAACATTGTGTTCATCTTTTGAGAAATAACTTATATTACTTTATGAATAACTAAAGAAACTGAACATTATGTTCTTAATATTGAAAACAAACATTTACATTTCTAAATTGAAAGTACCGTGAATTAATATAACCATATAGGGAATATGAAAATTAGAACTTTGTTCTAAATGCATCTTTTAATCTAAAAATCTAAAAATTGATTTATGAAATTTTCTTAAAACTTTTCATCTAAATATTAAATGGCCACTAAAGATTATTTTCAAAGGTATAGATAATATACTGTACAAAATATATTTAGTAAAATGTGGATTATAAAATAGTAGACTAACCTTTTGGTTTAGTTGGGTACTTTCGATTGATATTCAGAGAAAAAGGTAGTTCAACTTTTTCAAAGATGATGCGATTGAAGTCGGTCTGGTTCCACTTGGTGCCGGTCTGTAAGTTCTTCACCAGTGTGAGGTAGAAGATCTTCCACCTAGGTAGCAGATAGTACCTTACAACACCGGCCCACTGTTTGATGGCATAATCAATGTTACCCCCATCGGTTGGGCCCCAGAGAGTTATTTGGTTCAGGGCATTCCAAACGTATTGATTACTTTCCTGTTGAAATCAGTAAACATTTGATGAAAAATTAAAATGTCAGCTTGTTACAAAATGTATAATGATATAACCAAATTAGTAGAAGAAAAAGATAATAATGTTCAATTATTGATTTTGGTACTGAAATATGTCAGTTAATCTAAAATTAACCTCTTTATCTACTTAATTAATTAAGTTCGATACAGAATATCATTAAAAAACACTAATACTTTCTGCAAGTATTCTTTTCAAAAGATACGCAGAATGGTTTTCTCATGAATAAATCTCTCATAAAGAATATTATTATCATATTGAATTATAATTGAAAGTTAATAGTTATATAAAGTGTATAAATATCTTATTTTCTTTTCAAGTTCTTTGGTTAACATCCCACGCATCAATTAGATGCGAATTACGTATTTGTTTATTTTATCAAAGATACTAAGCAATGTTCATGTTATGATTCTATTACAAGGTTAGGTCTATTAATTCAATTATTGATTACCATCAGTTCACATGATTTAATAATAGTTCAAATACAGTAAGAAAATTTACAGTAAGAAAATCTATAGTAAGAAAATTTACAGGAAGAAAATGTATCGTTAAAATTTTACCTTGTAAGAACATTTACAGTAAAAAAATGTATAGTGAAAAATTTAATCAAGAAAATTTACAGCAAGAAAATTTACAGTAAGAAAATTTACATAAAGAAAATTTCTAGTAGAAAATTTAATTAAGAAAATTTACAGCAAAAAAATGTAATTAAAAAAAATATACAGTAAGAAAATGTAATTAAGAAAATTTACAGTAAGAAAATTTATAGTAAAAAATTTAATTAAGAAAATTTACATTAAGAAAATTTAGAAATTTATTCAAATTCAACAGATATCATTCACATAGCCAATTGAATACAGCCCATGAATATATTCATGGGTATTATATAAAGCCATCTGAAGCTTCATCAGCTACACCGTAACTCACTGTTCGATCAGTGCCCAGTTTCCTAGCACTCTCTGTCCATCTTCCCAGGAGGAAAGCCTCTGAAGTGGACAACAATTCATCTAGATCGAAAAGAATGCCTCTTTGTATTCGCCACATCTTCCTGTGCCATTCACAACAATTTAGATCAAAATACTGAAACGTGACAATATTAAGTTATAAATTTTATAACTTCTTCTACAATACTCTGATTCTATAAATTTTATAAATGTATATAAAGTGTATATTAACGCAAATACTTTTTTCTGTAACATACAGAGTTATATAAAAATAAATACAAATGTGAAATGTATTTCACATTGCTTTCAATTAATGATAGCTTTTGTAAATTGTTTCTCAAAGGAAAATCACCGTGAAATTATTTCTATGTATCTATATATTTAACGTCCAACTCTATATGTAGGACATAAATACTCATGCCATAAACGAAATAATACCAATAATTATAACCCTATATACATGTGCTATTGACATCTCACCGCACTCCTTCCACAGATCCATTCCTATATTCTTGTACCAGGCAATTAGAGACCTCAGCAAATAAAACCTGATAAATATATAAAAAAAACTTTAAATGTGATATAACGAGCTAGTAAATTCTCACGTAATAAAATGGAAAACATGATATCATTTTATAACATTTTATTATATCATCAAACAAATATGAATCTTTAAACGAGTAGTTTTATATCATACTAATAAACTACTATTTTTTTATCTATCTTGCTTAAATGGTCAGAGTATAAAGTATGGAAATAAGTATTTGACTTGAAACAGCTTTCATTTTTTCTTCTCTCCGGTAATATCAGCAGCACTGGGAGCCACCGGCCCAAACCGAATTGAACTTTTCTCATCGGAAAAAATCATATATTCCAATTTGGTAGGCCGAAGAATCCCAAACTTTACACAAACTGAAAACTAGTTCGAAACCAAGAAATTCTAATTTTAGACTAGCCTCGTAAGTCACAAGATTTTAACTATTTAGAATGTTTATGAAGAATTTTCTCTGGAAAGTTTATGACAATGGACGAAAATAAAAAGTATCGAAATTTTGAAATTCTGCATCAAACGGTATTGGAATGAATTTCCCAATGTAAATCTGAAAAATTAATTAGTTCAATGGAAAACAAGTGTGTTGAATTTTTGTAGTCTAAAGGAATTAAATGTAATTCCTAAACTATCTATAGCCTTCTTTTTTAAAATATTTTTTCATTGGTGTCTAATATTTACTTCCACCCTGAAAATCGATTTAGGCACTCAACTAAAGTTATAGTGTAAAAAGAATATTACACTTATTTCCACCACCTCTAATATAAGTATAATATTTATAATTATTCATACAGGTCTTATAAAATTGATATAGTAATTATAAGGAGCTACCTACTCGTTCATATAATCCCTATAACTTCCCAAAGAGAAAGGTATGGTGGTACTGTAGAAAATTTAGTGGAGACATTTTTTCTGTCACAGTAATTCTGTACAGTAAATAATATTATTTTGAATGACAGATACCTTTTCAATAAATAATTTTATCATTATTATTGCAGATGAAAGAATATAGTAATAAACAGTGATTCGTTTAATTGAACTATATTATGTATTGTATAATTGTTGAACTGTTTATAATTTAATATTAATTTGAATTCTCCAGAGCAATATATTGAGTACTGCATTTAAAAATATTAAATCAACATTCGTGAATGATTTATTTCATAAATTATATCTAGAAAATATTTGCCGAAGATAAAAAAACATTTTTCTCTACTGAATGCAGTTGGATTTCTGACAGTAAAATAAATTTTATTCAATATTTCCTTTTAGTTGATGAATTAAGAAACCCAATCGGATTTCAAACGATTTCCAATTCGAAAAATGCGCATTTGAAACAACAATTTTTTTTATTTATATGGTAGTGAAAAAGTAACTTGATATAAGAGCTGAGGAAATATTTATTCAATTTCTATTGTATATTTTTGAGCGAAAAAAATTTATTTGCGAAATTGGGTAGAGCAATATTTATAACAAAATAATTAGAATATACGGCACTGTTTATTTTTCCTATATTTTTTATGCAAATAACTTGTTTATGTTTAATTCTCTTCTCATCTTATACATATAAAACTTGAAGCAAAAATCATTAGGTACATATATTCATACCCAAAATAGCATTTTCAGTATGATTCAATGTATGGAATTTCTTATATTTTGTAAAGTTTCCATGTCACTATCATATTTCAATATATTGCTTGTGAAAATATATAGATATCCCAGCCTATTGTTATGATTGTTTTGAAGATTTTCCAACAATAACAACGCGCAAATTAAGAAACATGTTTTTGTAAATGAATATAACAATGACTTTGAAACCTAATAGCTTTAGATCAAAATATCTTTCAAAGATACCACACATTATAGTATAGATAGTAGCTTTTACAAATATACCATACAATGTAGTATAAATAATAACTCAATACTCACTTGCAGCACTTCTCTGGTTATATCCACCAAGTCATGCTGAAAGGGACTCTCTTTGAGTTCTACTTCTGTTCTTCCTTCTCTCTCAATGTTTCTTCTGAGTGTTTGTGTTCGAATCGAGCAGATTGGAGAGTTTTCGACCACCTCAATCAAGATGCTTAAAATATACCTCAACAGTTTAGGAAATATTAACCTTCTCATTACGGCATTAACTATCATTGAATTAATTTGCTTAACAGATCTTACTCGTTCAACTTCTTGAAATCTAGCTGAATTAATAAATTTATTTTGAGACCATATTATATTCAGCAATTTCTTCGTGTTAGAAATCATATATATCATCATTTGGTTTTTGCTTTCCAATTGATACTTTCTTGAAATACAAATTCTACATAAAAGCTCCTCAAACAGTTTGGTAATGTTTCCAGGTACTTTAAAGCCTCTTTTCATTGCAGATACTCTGAATTCAGTCAATAATTTACAGGGTTTTTCTCCAGCCTTTGTTTTTACAGTAAAATTTACCATTTGGTCCCATGCATAAAGCAGATCTTGAACTGGATACCAAATCTGATGAGAAATGAATATTCCATAGTTCATTCAAAAAAACATTAAATATTATCTACATTTACAGTTTATTAGAACTGGTTCTATTTCTGTTATCTAACCATATAAAAGACAAAAATGGCTGGACATTAGAAGATTACGTTTCACAATAAACCACAAAATCCTCTCTGGTTTATGATCACCATTTCAATTAGTTCAATCTATGATTAGGAAATTGTCTCACCAGTTTTTTGAGATGTACTGTCGGTCTCCTCACCAGAATATGTTTTCCGTGATACCTCAGTCCGTCCGTGTTATTGTACACTCCCCCCTAAACGGAAATTGTATCATTAGTAGAAATAATCTTCAATTTATCGTATATTGATGAATGTTATAACAGTTTAATATGGATAGATTGAAACCCATAAAGTATTTAGATTTATGCTCTACTTATAATTTTATCTAATAATTATCGTTCAGCAAACAGGTTTTCGTACTAAGTTTAAGTGACTGAATATAATCAGTAATCACAAAAGCGATATAAGGTTTAAAAAATATAGAGAACCTGCTTAACAGAATTTTAGACAATATTTACATACATACTATGTCCTAACGCAAAAAATAGAACAATATTGAAATATTATTCTATTCCATTCTTTGTGATAATTTCTTTAATTAACACATATTAAAAATTAATTTTCAGTTGAAAATCTAATTATCTCAAGACTTTTTATTAAAGGTTTTCTGAATTTAAAGATTTAATAGCAGTCAATTTAATTAAATCTCAAAATTATATTGAAATCTGATGGTTGAAATATAATTTTGGGATTAAAATTCTAATAAATAATTGTATGGGGTACATAATTAATTGGTTATCTCAATTATTTCAAAATTACTCTAGATCTGAGTCGTGATGCACTGAAATTTAGGGAAAGTTGAGTTGTGTATTTATTTAGATAAAAACCTACTTATTAGTTGTCTGCTTATCACATTTAAAAAAACGAAGCAATTCTATAGTGCATACCTATATTAAAAAGGTTAATTCTATTGATTTTATGGCAATACTCCTTCTATACAAATCGCAGATAGACAAAACCCGGAATATATCACACAGTAGCCATACAAATTAAGTCTTGAAAAACTGGAAAAATGAAAGTATTACCTTTTTCCACTAGTATTAATCTCTTTAGCTGACTTCAAAGCAAAAAATAGGGCAACATCTTCAAGTGACGTCACGACTCAAATTTCCTATATATGCATTTTGATGCACCGTGGAATTAATCAACTTCCTAATCTGTATGTACTGAATTTGTAACTGCAAGTAGGAGTATTCGAAAAAAACTATTTAGATTTTCAATCTAGGTTTGCCTTAATTCTGAAATGTTATATTATGTTATATTACTATAGTCCTAGATTTTTTATTACTGTATATTCTCACCTCCAAATGGGTATTTTAAATTGAGAAATTTGCTTTAATAAATTCTTGACTCAATTAAATAAATTTCTTTCTCTGTCTGTACACTTGTTAATGACTTTTATATACATACATATAACCTTTTATATATACATATTTTTATTACATTATATTATAAAAGTAATCTCTTTATATAAATTATATAGATATTTAAAATATAATTATTGTAAACTATGACATCCACATATTCATAAGGCTAAAGGTAACTGTATACAGTGTAGAGTTTATATGTAAAAAATAATATATAAATCAAAATACTGTATTTCAATTTTAAAAAAATTTCATAGTAAATCTCTTCGCCGATAAAAGATAAATCATGAAGTGAAATTTAATTGAATCAAACAAAAATTGGATTTTTTTGTACTAACATTCCAATTTTCAGCAGTGGAATATTTCATATTCATTACGGAAATTTGACTGAAAGATTTTTTTTCTGAAACCAAAAAAAATTGGTTAGTAATATTATTTCATATAATAAAAATTAATAACTTTCTATAATATATTAAAAAATCACTACAAGTTTAAAAGTATGAAGAAAATCTTTTTTCACCCTTATTTCCGCCAAAAAAAAAGCAGAATATTTAAAAATGTTGTTATACATATGTAAACTATTATAGCTTGAAGACTGAAATAGGTTTCATTTTGAAGAAGAAAATCTCAAATTAAATTTGATATGAGGATGTATAGGGACATCTATAGAGCTTTAGTTTCATAAGCGGTTTATTATCTCAAGAAAGGTACAATAATTAACAGTGGAATAGAGAACACTTTCACATGTGGAGATGTTTATAAATGGATCTGTGATGACCACAATTCATCGATTTTAGGCAAGATATGGAACATATGTACATTATCATGTGAAATAAAAATTGAATAAAATTACGTTACGTGATATGCCCACGGTACAGTTCATAATTTAAATAAAATAAATTCAGGCCATGAAAAAACAGCAATGACAGAAAAATCATTAACATGGTTAGAGAATTAAACGAAATCAGTGAGTAATTTATCTGCCGAGACATAAATAAAGAAAACTATTGTTCATATAATCTTAACAAGTCATGTAACACATTTACAGGTTGCGGAGAAAGTACCCGATCATATAGAAATGTTAATTTAATGAGTTGTGATGGATGAAATAAAACAAAACTTATCACACAATATCTCAATAAACCCATTTAACTGTTCTACCAATTATTTTCCAATATGACCACCATTGACGGCGATTACTCTCCCGAGTCTACCTCTGAAGCTCTTTACTGCGGCACGGAACGTTTCTTGGGGAATTTTGGCCCATTGTCGATCGAGGGACTTCTTCAGAGTTTCCGTACTATCATGAGCTGTAGCACACGCTTCCTTCTCCAAGATGGACCACACACAAGAGTCCAGAGAGTTCAGGTCCGGCAATGAAGGAGGCCACAAATCCTTCTCCAAAACGCAGGAAATTGACGATCACACAAATCCTGAGTTTTGTTCGCTGTGTGCGAGGGCGCACCGTCCTGTTGAAAGGTAAAAGGCCTGTCCTTGAAGTGCTTATTCATCTCTACTTGTCCTGGAGTCAAAATGTCCTCGATATACGATTTTGCGTTAACTTTAGCGCCTTCTTTGACGAAAATGAGAGGAGATCTCTAACTCTCAGAGATGTCAGCCCAAACCATCACAGAGGCAGGCTTTTGGCGACGGAAAACAGTCTTTACGGATGGAGGGATACTGTCAGCACTTTTTGCCAAAATTCTGTCATTCTGGGAGTTGAATTCTGCCTCCACAGTGAAAATTTTCTCATCCGAAAACACGATCTCACTAGCCTGCGTGCCATCTTTCATTGCATTCAAAAGAAACTTTGCTCTGTCCAGCCTCTTCTGTTTCTGCAAGTCCTTGAGCTGTTGCATGTTGGTCATTTTAAAGAGGGACAACTTGAGGTCTTAATTCTTTGACGATGGTTCTCATATTTTTTTCGTCGATATCCATACTCTTAGCCATCATTCTCGTGCTTTGCGTGTGGTTCCTCCTTATCCACTCTCTAATGGCTTTGATTTTGGTTGGAGTGCGTGCAGTGCGAGGCCGTCCACACCTGGGTCGATCACCTGTTGTCTCCAGTTCTTGGTAGCGTTTAACAGCATACCTTACAGTCGATTTCGGTGCTTTTAACAGCTTAACAATATCTGGGTTTGTCTCTCCGCGCAGTGTAGCTGAATAATAGCCTCACGTTGACTCATTTTCACAAAAGACAATGTAAATTTACAAAAATTTAGACCTGGAACATTACAGTATTTGAATATAGGAAGAGAATGAGGTATAAATGGATAAATTTAAAAAATAAATAAAATCTTTAATTTAGAAAATAAAATTAGATCGGGGACTTTCTCCGCACCCTGTATTTGACACCGTTTTAAACGGAATACGTTTTTCATCCTGATAAGTTTATTGAGTCTGGTGGTGGTCATGTAATGCTAAATTTACTATGAAATTAAACTTGAAATTTTTATCTTTAAAATAAAACCTATTTTAATCTTACAAATTACAATCCTATTAAATCAGCTACTTTTTCTGCGGGCACCCTGTATAATGGCGATGAAATCCATGATGATGAAAAAATTCTACTTGTCGAAAAATATATGCTTGCAGTTCGTAATATATGTACATACACATTATGTACACTTCAGAAAATCTTGTTTTCCTTTTTATAAAATAATGGTCAATTCCATGGAAATAAAAATAATAATTAAATTAAATGGAGGCTGCGCAGTTCCTAATTTGTTCGTTCGGCTAAATTTACGTCAAATCTAATTTCGGCCAATTGTTTTTTAGCGAAATATCCGTTAGGCCAAGTGTTATCAGCGAAGTGTCCGCCCACATAAATATAAATACACTGCAAACAGTTTTTATAGCCTAACCCTGGAATGACCAACGGGCCTGAAAGGCCTGCTATGGTGGATAAATAGATGCATACTTTAAAAACTAATCGACTTGAGTTTAAAAAACTCGGTGACTTTAATTGTCTACGATCTCCTAATATATCTTATAAATATCAACTAAAATAATGCAACACATTTTGTTCTATATCGTTTTATATCATTAGTTACCAGGCAAGCCTCAATAACCCGCGTGAAATAAAAGTTCTAAAATCACTTTCGGGAATAGTTACTAATGACATCATACTGTGATTCTATCCATTAGTAGCCATCATAGTGTGAATCTAAAAAAATAGAATTGATCATAGTGTGAATCAATGCAATAATAGCCATCATAGTGTGAATCTAAAAAAATAGAATTGATCATAGTGTGAATCAATGCAATAATAGCCATCATAGTGTGAATCTAAAAAAATAGAATTGATCATAGTGTGAATCAATGCAATAATAGCCATCATAGTGTGAATCTAAAAAAATAGAATTGATCATAGTGTGAATCAATGCAATAATAGCGATCATAGTGTGAATCTAAAAAAATAGAATTGATCATAGTGTGAATCAATGCAATTATAGCCATCATAGTGTGAATCTAAAAAAATAGAATTGATCATAGTGAGAATCAATGCAATAATAGCGATCATAGTTTGATTCTATGCCTAAGAATCGATCATAGTGTGATTCTATGTGTTACAAGCGATCATAGTGTGAATCTATTCATTAGTCGTGATCATAGTGTGAATCTATGTAATCAGTGTAGAGAAGGAAATAAGATTGGAATATTTGGAATCAGGCTTGAAAACTGATATTTAAAAGTTGCAAACACTTTAACGTTTTAAAGAAATAGAATTGCAAACACTTCGAGAACAGGACGAGCAAAACATCACCCAAGAGCGCAAGCGCTATTCCAACAAGAAATGAACCAACACTCGCAAACTTCAATTCATCAAGTGGCACGAAAACAGGACTGAACGCCCCACACTGTTACAATGAATATGTTGCGTTTTTGAAAATTTTCAGAAAGAGTCATCAGCAAAAGAACAAACATGCGTGGTTTACTCAATCCCCAGACTCAATCCCCTTGGATTACTTGTGTTGGGGAGAAACTCATAACAAACCAGAAGTTCTACAAAGTCCTAAAAGAATAATCAACAGAACCACAAAAAGTATCAGTGGAGAACGGGTACGACCTACAGTAGCTAACTTCACCAGAAAATTCGAAAAATGCGCTATCAAGATCGGTGGCCATTTTGAGGCTGAATTTTAATTTATTATGTTTACATTAAAATAAATTATGAAATCTCCAAACTTCTTCATTATTTTCTGATATTCCAAGTTTGAAATGTTAATTCATGTCAGTGATACGCTATGGTATAAAAAAATTCATCACTTATCGATCACCCTGTAGTTCCTTTTCAATAATGAATAAAACCAGCCTCCCAATTTTCTGAATAATATATTAATACTTCAGGAAATTGATAGTCAATGTCATATCCCGTTGTACTCTTTGGAAGAAGAATCCACTTATGAATTAATAACCCGGACATCCAATATAATAATAATGATAACCCATGATCAAATATGCATATGGATATTCATACATCAATAAACAGGAATATTATAGATACGCTATTGCAGGTATCTCAGTATAAGGATATGTGTACCCTTCACTAACGTTGGAATAATTTATTCATTGTTACTAATATATGCTATAAACTCTGTTAGCGATATGATTGGATGGATTTTTGCACACCGAAGATATAAGATAAAATTAAATTAAGCCTTTTCCAATTGCAGACTGTTCAATCACCGAACACTAGTCAACCACCAGACACTACCCAATATGCTGACACTACCCAATATGCTGACACTACCCAATATGCTGACACTACCCAATATGCGGACACTACCCAATATGCTGACACTACCCAATATGCTGACACTACCCAATATGCTGACACTACCCAATATGCGGACACTACCCAATATGCGGACACTACCCAATATGCGGACACTACCCAATATGCTGACACTACCCAATATGCTGACACTACCCAATATGCTGACACTACCCAATATGCGGACACTACCCAATATGCTGACACTACCCAATATGCTGACACTACCCAATATGCTGACACTACCCAATATGCTGACACTACCCAATATGCGGACACTACCCAATATGCTGACACTACCCAATATGCTGACACTACCCAATATGCTGACACTACCCAATATGCGGACACTACCCAATATGCGGACACTACCCAATATGCTGACACTACCCAATATGCTGACACTACCCAATATGCGGACACTACCCAATATGCGGACACTACCCAATATGCTGACACTACCCAATATGCTGACACTACCCAATATGCGGACACTACCCAATATGCTGACACTACCCAATATGCTGACACTACCCAATATGCTGACACTACCCAATATGCTGACACTACCCAATATGCTGACACTACCCAATATGCGGACACTACCCAATATGCGGACACTACCCAATATGCGGACACTACCCAATATGCTGACACTACCCAATATGCTGACACTACCCAATATGCTGACACTACCCAATATGCGGACACTACCCAATATGCTGACACTACCCAATATGCTGACACTACCCAATATGCTGACACTACCCAATATGCTGACACTACCCAATATGCGGACACTACCCAATATGCTGACACTACCCAATATGCTGACACTACCCAATATGCTGACACTACCCAATATGCGGACACTACCCAATATGCGGACACTACCCAATATGCTGACACTACCCAATATGCTGACACTACCCAATATGCGGACACTACCCAATATGCGGACACTACCCAATATGCTGACACTACCCAATATGCTGACACTACCCAATATGCGGACACTACCCAATATGCTGACACTACCCAATATGCTGACACTACCCAATATGCTGACACTACCCAATATGCGGACACTACCCAATATGCGGACACTACCCAATATGCTGACACTACCCAATATGCGGACACTACCCAATATGCGGACACTACCCAATATGCGGACACTACCCAATATGCTGACACTACCCAATATGCTGACACTACCCAATATGCGGACACTACCCAATATGCTGACACTACCCAATATGCGGACACTACCCAATATGCTGACACTACCCAATATGCGGACACTACCCAATATGCGGACACTACCCAATATGCTGACACTACCCAATATGCGGACACTACCCAATATGCTGACACTACCCAATATGCTGACACTACCCAATATGCGGACACTACCCAATATGCGGACACTACCCAATATGCGGACACTACCCAATATGCTGACACTACCCAATATGCGGACACTACCCAATATGCTGACACTACCCAATATGCTGACACTACCCAATATGCGGACACTACCCAATATGCTGACACTACCCAATATGCTGACACTACCCAATATGCTGACACTACCCAATATGCGGACACTACCCAATATGCGGACACTACCCAATATGCTGACACTACCCAATTATTTTCGGACACTACCAAACTACTCTACAGTGCCCAATTAGCGCACCCAGTTATATCATTAGGACACTACCCAATCAGTGGACACTACCCAATATCTGGACCATACCCACTTAACGGACGCTACTTAATATCCGGATCGACACTACCACATTACCGGACACTAGTACTCGCACGTTGCAAAACTGCCTCATAGGAATAGCATTGAACTAATGCTTAGCGATGAGCATTGAGCGATGATCTGTGACCGATAATCACTGAGCGATGATCTCTCAGCGATGATCGAAACAATCGTTGCATGCAATACTTACCAAATAAATGAAAGACCTACTGGTCTATCATTATATTATTTATTTGAACAGTAAAATTTATATAAGATTTATTTTAGCATTTTTCGATGATTATTATAGAAAATACCTTGCTAATATATATCAATCTTATAATGCAGAACTTCTTTTTCCTTGATAATATAATTTGGAACTGCATCAAACCACACTTCTATACCATAGTTATTGATTGGCTATAAATGTTCATAATATATATATTTCATCTTTCTCAGGGTAAAAATCTTGTAATTAGCAAATCAAAACAAGATTTCGTGAAATATTATCATATATACATTGTCAACCTATTATCTAGCGTTATTCCCAAAATATAATTTTTTAAATAAAATTGGTCTGCTCTATACAGAATCACCACCAATCAAAATTTGCTGACTTAAATTGAATATACTTCTGTATGAAAATAACAGAAATTCAGTTTATGTAAAAACTTCTTTTTTGTTTGAGCAGAACCATCTATTCTAGACACTGTCAACAAATTTTACGAAACATATAAGAATAAGAATACCATGGACTGATTTGCTGCATTTACTAATGATGCAAACAGAAAAAAAGTTATTTCATAGGAAATACACTTAATAATTTATATAACATGGAATCCATTAGCAATATGCCTTCATTAGTTTTTTTTTAAATGAGCTCCTGTCATTATATGAGATTGAAATTTATCGAATATTATATATGATACAATATCCAATAAATAGATATTGAAATGTTAAAAGTACTAAAAAAAGGCACTATCACATAAGATTTTTACAATATAGTTAAACTAAAATAGTCTTTAAAAGCTAGTGTAACATTATTCTAACTTGCAATGCAAGCAATATATATAGTATATATTCTATGTGCTTTCACGGTCAATAAAACAACAATTTTTACCTTGCATTCTTTTCAAAAACACCAGTAAAGTTACTGAAAGCAGAACTCATTTGTAGTTCATACTACAGTAATTTATTTAACTTGGTGATTCACGTACAACGCGTTAATTTAAGTTATTTCAAAGCGACAAAAGAAACTATAAAGTGTGTCACTTCTTAATTCAGCATCAGGCTACTAACGAGAAAGAAATAAGCTTTGAATCAGTCAACTTGATACCATTTAACCTCATTATTCTGTTCTTAGAATTACTACTTGAATTATAGGTTAAAGATGAACTCTTTTTGTGAATAATATACAGGGTGACACAAAAGTTCCTAGACAAACATATATATCAGATAAATCATATAAATTGGTCAAACAAAATAAAAATTGTTTGAGATATATTATAGAGAACACTGAAAAAAATTGAATTCAATGAACCTTTCTCTTATTCGAATAACGGCCTCCAATCTGTCGGAGTTGAAAAAGGGCAGCTTTGCCCTTTTTCATTTGATTTTTCGCATAACAGTTACGTTTTTATTGTACAGTTGCATGAGAATATCTGCACACATTCTTCTCCAATACTAACCACACGCAGAATTCTATCTCATTAAATCTGATGCAAAATTTCCTGCTCGGTGAAATTCTTTATTCTTCTATCACAATTTTGACTTTCCACTGAAAGGGCCATTAACTTACTAAAAGTTATTATTATATTGAATTGTATTAACTGTGAAAAATCTAAGGAATTGCTCACATTAGCTCACATATAAGTATTTATTTACAATGAAAAAAATGTGTTGCAGAGCTTTTGTGTCACCCTGTAAATTATTGGTAAACGGAAAACTGCCAGGCGGAAAACTGCCGAAGCGGAAAACTGTCAGGTGGAAAACTGCCATATTGGCAATTTAATCAGTTTAGTCAATAATGACATTTAATATATAAAAAAGCCGTTCGCCTTTCGTTAAGGAGTTAAAGGGATATTCATTTTTACAAAATAAAAATAATAGTTAAATGTACACAAATTGATTAGAAAAATATATAAAATACATAATAATTATTAGATAAATATTACAGAAATAATTTAATCAATTACAATATAGAAATTGAAACTATAACCTTTCTTAGAAAATACTAAGAGAAGAAACACAGGAATAATTGTATTAGGGACAGAGTACAATTCCATTGTTTACACAACGCGTCTTTACATTATCAGTTCATAACGGGTTTAGTGTCTAATTATTTCGCTTTGTATTTATAATTTGAGAATTGAACAAGTCTTCAACCCTGCAAACCATTCCCTATTGCATACACATATTTACCATGTGATTTAATGTTTCTAATGTGGCAATGGAGTATGAATATGTGTTATCCACATTGAACCAATCTAACCATCATAAAAACACATAATTAACATGTGGTTATGCCATTTTAAAACAATATCATAAAAAAACATATCAAATAGAGATTGTATACACCACATCATATCCACATGTAAATTACCATACTTATAAGAGGTGTTTACCAAGTGTTAATTACCACATTCATAGCAACATGTTAAATACCATACTTATAACATATGGTAACCACATATAATTTACCATATTACCACGTAAAACAACATGCAATAAATATTGTATCCATTTCCAAAAATATGCATGGTATACTGTACAGTGTACACATGATTTAAATGTGTAAGTGCCACATGGTATACACATGGAATTGTTTGTAGGGAAGCTTAATATTCACTTGTACTCACAATAAAAAACTGTGATCGATGTTCGTGAAATATTAAGAATTTGCAACCCAACATCAATAATTATTAAACTGCTATTACTTACCTTATTCTCTGACAATTTCCCTCGATCGAATTAATTGCATTTTAATTAATAATACTTTTTACCTATAAATAACAATTGTTAAAATGAATGGGTTGTGTTAATGACATGGAGAATAAAAATGTAAATGTATTAACTATTTAGCATGCATATAAGTTGATTTAACATTCACTTAATTTATTGTATAATTCATAATTATATTATTGTGAGAATATCTAATTATCTAGTATTCACAAATCAGTACACAGGGTTTACCGTTTGTTTCGGAACCAAAGGTTATATTGCTGACGTCAATAGGAAATTAAAAACAAGAGACTATAAACGTAACTGAACATGTTTTTAAAATTTCTGTAACTTTGAAAATAAGTTAAAAATAGTAATTATAAAATCTTTATGTGTACTGAAGTTTGGCTTACTGAGTGTTTAATAAAGTATGTTTGTTGAAATAATATTTTTCTTTGAATATTATTTAAGTATTCCAATATCTATGTAGTTAATTCTGTAAAAATGAATGTTCCCTTAATCTCTTAAAGAAGGACTAACGCCGTTTTTTATAAATTAAAATGGGTTTATGACTAAAGGATATTTCAGAAAGTCTAAAATATACATGTATTGCCAATAAGTGATAGGCAGTTTTCCACCTGGCAGTTTTCCGCTTCGGCAGTTTTCCGCCTGGCAGTTTTCCGGACACCAAATTATTTTAAATCAGACAGTAATATCAAAGTATTGCCAATTAGTAATAGATTTACTATAATATTTACTATATTAACGGACACTCGTAGTAGTAGAAAAGTAAGCAATAAAACAAGTCATGCACCGTTCATAAATTTCAGATATACCGCTGACGATACCTATCTTAACCTTTTATAAATATTAATCTTTGACTTGTCCTCAATTATATGTTTCAAATGTATATTGTTTTATTGCATTATATATAAATATATATTATTACACCCAATATCAAAGTGAAGACTTAATTCTCTATCGCCTAACTTACCATAAGAGTCAATAAGCATAATAATAGCATAAAATTCAAAATGACGTAAAGGGCCATACACACGCAAGGTTTTTTTTAGTCTTTCCACCAGACTTTTTGCCAAGCTCCTCCTACTTTTTCCACAAGAATATAAGAAAAATTATATAGAGGGTATAATTATTATTCGGTATCCATGATACCTGCAGGTATCATAGATACCGAATAATAATTATACGATTTATATCATTTTCTCTTATATTCTCGTGGAAAAAGTAGGAGGAGCTTAGCAGAAAGTCTGGTGGAAAGACTTAAAAAGCCTTTAAAGTATCATTATTCTATTATCATCGAGTACCAATTATTAAGCGAATATTTTAGAGGATAAACTTATATATCTATAAAAGCGTGGAAATTGCCGCTAATTGAAGAAAATTTGAGGATTTTTTCTAAATATAATAATAAATTTTTTAATTGAATGTTTGCAGAAATTATCATACGATAAGTAGATTATATTTAATTTATCTCTAATCCACTTTGAATGTAAGTTCTTTTTATCTTATAGATATTTTATAATTCCATCCAGTTATTCTTCCCATAGTTATATAAATAAACATAGTGCTCAATTATAGCAATGATAAATTATTCATATATTATAATATTAGTGCGTGAGCTTACTTTATAACGTCATAATAACAATGAAGTATTTTTTAGAACTTTTTTACATAAACGGTAAAAATGTTTATAAAAATATGAAACGTTTAATGAAGTTTAGTTAAACACAAAAATTATCGTGTATGTAATCTTATCATGCAATAATAAATTAACGCTGCTGTAAGTATAACCCAATATCCATAATGAAACACTCACTCTCTATCATAGTCTGTATTGTTTGTAGCTTCAATATACATTGTTTTTTTTATAGTTAAAACATAATATGAAATATTCCAGCTACGCAATATGTTAAATTAAACAGTAATACGGAGGAAAATCCAAATTAAATGGGCTGTAAAATTGGTAAGAATATTCATCATCTCCAACAAACCCCTGGAGCTAAATATACCTCAGCTGAATCGCACAAAATATTGTAAACCAATGAAAATTATTTTCTCATATACATATTTATAATGAATTTATAATAAACCTATTGAAACTTACTTAAGTTAAAGAAGCGATTAAGATTAACATTATAGATTTAGAAAGCATGTGCACAAATTGCCTTGTTAATTACTATGAAATGTTCTGATAAAATAAAAGATTTTTTTAATTCGAGATAATTGTATGATATTTAATTTAACTTGCGAGTAATAAGTACATACACATGTCAAGTACTGCTTACACTAATCTGTATATCTAATGCACCTACTTACATATACTTGATTTCAGCATTTAGTCAACACTGAAAAGTTTCAGCTGTTCAAACCTGCTATAATATGTTATAACTTAATTGTTAGAGATATATTGTGACTTAGGCCCGCTTCACACTTGCGTTTCTCAACGCTGCGTTAGAAAAAAGGCTCAGGGCAAAAAGTTTAGCTGCAATTAATTTTAACGGAGCCATTCACACTTGCGTAAGAAAAAATGCTGCAAAACTTTTTGCCATGAGCCTTTCTTCTAACGCGGCGTTGAGAAACGCAAGTGTGAAGGGTGCCTTTTGTCATGTTCTATAGAACTAGATCTTACTTCTCGTCATAATTATTATCTCAAATAGTAGCAGGAAAATAGGACTCTGTGCGGTGATAGAAAGTCAAGGAATTCTTCAAATTGAATTATGCAAATTGTCAACATAGTTCATTTTAAATTCTCTTCTGGGGAATATATTAGAATACGTGGGCGAGACAATCTGCCCTTTGACTATTTCTCTTTCAATCTTTCTTTGCATTTTAATGTATTTCACTATAGCCAATCATAGTAACAGAGTCTGAGAAGTTACTTATTTTATACTTTAATCAACCCATTCGTGCCTAATGGGTTAGTTAACGCACATTGAAAATTTTATATCTAACCTTTATATAACATTTAAACTATAAATTCAACATTTTTACATATGGTCAATAACATAAGATTCCAGCAATATTCTTGTTTTTTCTTCTTGAATAAATTTCTAGGATTAATAATAATTATCAACATAAATAGGTAAATTATTAGCATTTAATATTTAACTATATTTTTATCAATTATAATCAAATAAATAATCGCATAAATAGATATTTAGAAAAAATTTATTGCATGCATATGTTTTTTTTATTTGACCAAAAAAAAAATTCTATATATTTTTTTAATATTTTGATTCACGATTTTATTGTATTTCGGATTTCTGTCATCCGAGATTTTGTTATCCTGACAATTATCATATACACTATACAGACATAGGATTACATCGTATATTAATTGTTGAAGCGTGACTTTTTTTGCAACCAACCAACCAATTCCATCAGTATCAGTATATAGGATGATTTTATAAATGTATGAATTAAGAATAATGAAACAGTTCACCGTCTGTTTGTAGTAAAATGTGAAGTATCGGAATGATAAAATATTTTCTTAAATTAATTTCAATTCACATGGATCAAAATCAATATCTCTTAGATCAAATTCAATTTCAAAAGAATCAAATTGAATTTCTCTTAGATCAAATTCAATTTCAAAAGAATCAAATTCAATTTCTCTTAGATCAAATTCAATTTCAAAAGAATCAAATTCAATTTCTCTTAGATCAAGTTCAATTTCAAAAGAATCAAATTCAATATCTCTTAGATCAAATTCAATTTCAAAAGAATCAAATTCAATTTCTCTTAAATCAAATTCAATTTCAAAAGAATCAAATTCAATTTCTCTTAGATCAAATTCAATTTCTCTTAGATCAAATTCAATTTCAAAAGAATCAAATTCAATATCTCTTAGATCAAATTTAATTTCAAAAGAATCAAATTCAATATCTCTTAGATCAAATTCAATTTCAAAAGAATCAAATTCAATTTCTCTTAGATCAAATTCAATTTCAAAATAATCAAATTCAATTTTTCTTAAATCAAATTCAATTTCAAAAGAATCAAATTCAATATCTCTTAGATCAAATTTAATTTCAAACGAATCAAATTCAATTTCTCTTAGATCAAATTCAATTTCAAAAGAATCAAATTCAATTTCTCTTAGATCAAATTCAATTTCTCTTAGATCAAATTCAATTTCAAAAGAATTAAATTAAATTTCAAAAGAATCCAATTCAATATCTCTTAGATCAAATTTAATTTCAAAAGAATCAAATTCAATTTCTCTTAGATCAAATTCAATTTCTCTTAGATCAAATTTAATTTCAAAAGAATCAAATTCAATTTCTCTTAGATCAAATTCAATTTCAAAAGAATCAAATTCAATTTCGCTTGGATCAAATTTAAATTCACTTGGATCAAATATTATTTCATTTGGGTCAACTAGAATTGTAAATGGTATAAACATTGCCAATATTTCACAAAATGTTAAAAGAAATTGATACTTTTGAGCTTGTTACTTATTTTCATCGATAATAACGGTTATTTTTTGTAATAATAAAATTCAGTAAAGTTTACACAATGTTTCAAAATGTATCGCAAAACTAACAGCATGAGTTCATTTTCAGATCGGATAGAAGCTTTCAACATGGTATTTATGTGAATATTAGTAGAGTTTCAATCTGGTATTCTATTTCATTGGTATAATGCTATCGAATGATATTAACTTTTATATGATATTTTTAGTATTTTCTTTTCCATAATCTTCAATTAACAGAATAACCAATTGGAATAATATTTGTATATACAATACTTTCAGCGATTTTTATTCCAACACAACATTTAGTTAATTGTAATCTAGCAGGATTTTTCATTTTATATGAAAATTATAAAATCTTTACACTCACATGTTATTGAATCCTCACATGCTTCAAAAATAATAACTTGAATTCTATTTAAATTCTATAAATGCAACAAAATGTGTACCAATACATTGGTAGACTGGGTACAAATGGCTACCAGTAACTTCCACTCTATCTATGCAGGGTGACCCGCAATTATTCTACCCAACTTTGAATTAATAATAATATTGTATTTAAAAATAACATAGATTGGATTTCAAGTAAAATTTAATATTAGAAATTTGAACTTGTATTACTGTATATTGTGTACCACTACATTAGGCACCAGTACCACTACATTAGGCACCAGTACCACTACATTAGGAACCAGTACCACTACATTAAGCACCAGTCCACTACATTAGGCACCAGTACCAATATAATAGGCACCAGTACCACTATAATAGGCACCAGTACCACTGCATTAAGCACCAGTACCACTACATTAGGCACTAGTACCACTACATTAGGCACCAGTACCACAACATTAGGCACCAGTACCACTACATTAGGCACCAGTACCACTACATTAGGCACCAGTACCACTACATTAGGCACCAGTACCACTATAATAGGCACCAGTACCACTGCATTAAGCACATTAGGCACCAGTACCACTACATTAGGCACCTAATACCACTACATTAGGCACCAGTACCACTACATTAAGCACCAGTACCACAACATTAGGCACCAGTACCACTGCATTAAGCACCAGTACCACAACATTAGGCACCAGTACCACTACATTAGGCACCAGTACCACTACACTAGGCACCAGTACCACTCACTCTATTTTCACTCAATTATTCAAGACATGTTTCTGACTAACAACAAAATACTCTATTTTTTACCTCACTATTTTATAAAAGGGAGAGTCGATACACGTGTCAATTAATTATTCAATGACAGTTGTACTGTATGCAGTACCTGAAATACGAACCTATGTGGTTCTCTTTTTCTGTTTGAAGTAACAAGTTCTTTCTTTTTCTGTTTGAAGTAACAAGTTCTTTCTTTTTCTGTTTGAAGTAACAAGTTCTTTCTTTTTCTGTTTGAAGTAACAAGTTCTTTCTTTTTCTGTTTGAAGTAACAAGTTCTTATTTTGATCCAATTATAGATCCGAATAGTAATGAAAAGGAATTAACTGTAAAATTAAATTATACAGCGGGCCGAAAAGAATGCCCCAATAATGTATGTGTACATAGAATACAGATTTAATGGTATTCTTAATTACATGTTTACATTTCTCATATGTTAATAATCTGTTTTATCGGTTGTTTAGTCGCACCATGTTACTTGGTTGCAATAAGTTACTTGGTCGCACTAAGTGGCGTGTTCGCAATAAGTGGATTGGTCGCAATAAGTGGATTGGTCGAATTAAGTGGCTTGGTCGAATTCAGTGGTTTGGTCGTATCAAGTGGCTTGGACGAATTCAGTGGCTTGGTCGAATTCAGTGGCTTGGTCGAATTCAGTGGCTTGGTCGAATTCAGTGGCTTGGTCGAATTCAGTGGCTTGGTCGAATTCAGTGGCTTGGTCGAATTAAGTGGCTTGGTTGCAATAAGTGGCTTAGTCGAATTCAGTGGCTTGATCGAATTCAGTGGCTTGGTCGAATTCAGTGGCTTGGTCGAATTCAGTGGCTTGGTCGAATTCAGTGGCTTGGTCGAATTAAGTGGCTTGGTTGCAATAAGTGGCTTAGTCGAATTCAGTGGCTTGGTCGTAATAAGTTGCTCCGTCGCAATAAGTGGTTTTGTCGCATTAAGTGACATAGTTGCAATATATAAAATTAATTTATCCCCTATTTTGAATTTTCTCCTTTTTCTCCACTCTATATAAAAAAAATTTGGAATTGTTTTAAATTTGTAGAACTAAGGTAATATAACATATATCAGTGAACAGAAAAGAAATCGATCAAGTATTCTGTTCATAATAAATTATATAAGAAATATTCTCATTCACTTCCACACTTTCTAATATTCAATAGAAGAACAAGGCTGCATTCCAACTTATCACGTATTATCGTAAATTTAATGGTAATTAGGTAATAGGTTCATTTTAGGTTCCTAATGTTTTTTTAGGGTAATGGTATTTAGATAGGGGTATAGGTAGCCATTTATAATGTGTCTAAAAGCTTTGTTATAGACTATGGTTTTGATTTTTTCAGAGACAATGAATCCTTTTTCTTCGATTGAAATTCTGAAAGTAGAAGTGAAATCACAACAATAAATAAAATTACATAGTATGATGAAAATATATGTAGAACCAAATTTGAAATGGTTTGCAGTTTTGTAATCAATAACCTTAGCTCTAATGGATAGAGTAATAAAAAACTAGAGTCGAGGGGACCTTTAAAAAGCGAACACTAAATAAATAGATAGTTAAATAAGTATGCAAATAAACACACTACGGGTATTAGTTATAGTATAGGTAAATGAGTAGGCTGAATGAAATTTACATATATAATTAAATTATTAGAATTCCGTCATATTACGAGCGCTTTTTTGTTAATTTTATTTGTATATTGAACATTTCTATCCGGCTTCTAATTCGTACTTGGTAACCTATTCAATCATGGTTTCTAAATAGTTTTTATAATAGGATTTTGATTTTTATGTATTTAAATTGATACATAAGATGAAAAATTGAAGCATATTTGATCCTACAAATTTTAATAAATAATTATTTTCATAAATTCATGAATAGAATCAGGACTGTTTGACCGTCACTCCTTCGATGTTAAAAATACCATTTATTAGATTTTACTCTCATATTCTCCATATATTACTTGAACTTTTCTATCAAAAATAAAAAGTTTATGGCTACTGCAGAATTAAATCTACATGAATGAGTTTAACCTTTAATTATATCGTTTTTATAATAAGTATTATTAGGCAATAAATAATTCACTGAAAATAACTACCTAATATTAATTATACATGTGTAAGTAATTTGTGTATGCCAACTTTCTTACATCAAATAAACCTCCAATTTATTACCGTTAGAATATAGAATGATTTTAATTGTTGTACATTAATGAACTTAATCGTCCTTTAATTTTGAAACTACTTCAAAAACTATCAATTATCTTAATTTTAACTATTCTTTGTTAATTAATTATCTTCCATTTCTCCAAAGATGTAGCAACTTATTTTTGAAAGTATTGTGTTATTGTTTTTCATAGAACTTTCTAGGATTTAATGTTTCATAAAAATGATCAGTATATTGAATCTTTTATTATAATATGAATTCCCAGGGAGAAAAGTTGTGCTGGGATTAACTATGATTAGCTATACCATTTCTTAATCATTGAAGGATCCACCATAACATTTCCTCTGGGTTGATTAGTTAATTATATTAATAAGCTATATAAATTGCGTATTATTTTGATACAAACTCAAGTTCCATTCGTTCCACCATCTATGATATTGAAATTGGTCATGATTATTATGTATGTATTATATGAACTGTATCAACATCTGGAATTCATATCAATAGCACATTCATTCGTACATTTTATTCATATATTAGAATAAAATTCTATTCTTAATAAGAAACAGAATCAGACTGTAAATATTAGGCTGATTTAATTAAGTTTGAAATGACACTGAAATTAGTGAGAAAAAGGTTTAATTGGTTGCCTTCACATTCTGCTTCAGCAAAGCACATTTTCTCTTTTCTGTACAAACTAATTGACATTGCTAAAACATTGAGTTAAAGTTAATTTGTATGCACTTTGTGACTGCAATGAAAACGATTAAACTCATTTCTAATGTTTAAAATCAAAAACTTTTTAATGAGATCATTAGTACAGAGCAATTTTTCCGTTGTTTTTTGGTGCTCAGTTCAAATAATTTTTTGTGAAAATAGCAATTATTGCCCTAATTATGTTTTAACATTCGCCAACATTAACTATCTAATGTGCATGCAAAGCATTTTTATTTCATATTGGAAGATATACCTATCTAAAAATCTGCAGTAATAACTACCTAAACACACAATAATTTATCTATTAAAAATTAATGGAACACTTACAATTAGTTTCTCCCACACAAGCTGTAATTCATCTGTTCCGTACCTCCGTTTTGAATATGTTCTTGACCTGAAGAAAAAAAGATGATAATTTGGACAGAAACATCTTTCGAGTCACGACGTACCTCAAAACTCCACCGTCGAAGCACACAGAAAAGGCTAACTACATTGATGTAGCAGTAACTTTGCAAACAATCTTCAAAGAAGATATTATACCATTCTCCAGAGTCATGGAATTAGCTCACACTCCACTAGAGTTTAATGCAACTTCTGAATATCATTGGAGAAACTTGGAAGTTAAAGGAGCAGCGATAAGTTCCGGAAGGAAAAAATTCTAGCAAGAGTCAGTAAACTACTGAAACAGTTCGTGAGACTTTTACAAGGTAAAATTTATTCAACGTTAAGTTAATTTGCTTCAGGATAAATATTCAGTTGAAAAGGCAATATATTTTGTTCCCTAGGTTTCCTAACATTTCGTTCATTTACAAATTCAATTCGAATACAATAAATAAAACCATTTAAGTTTTTATCATATCGTAAAAGATGATAAAGAATATAGATAGAGGAAAGCATTCTCTCCTATTTATGCTAATATATTTTTTTGGTAGCTTATTAGATTTGAAAATATATAAGTAAATGAAATTTTGTCCAATCGACAATTTGGTTATTTGAATTAAATATTTATTCATTAAATATAATTATTTTGATATTTAATATCGTAATTCAGGGATAGATAAATCATAAGATTTATCAAACTTTAGCCTCAAAATAGTCAAGATGGTTTCTAGTTTCTCTCACCATATCGTTTGAAGTTTGTCACTACTTTCTCTCACCATTGTTTGAAGTTTGTCACTACTTTCTCTCACCATTGTTTGAAGTTTGTCACTACTTTCTCTCACCATTGTTTGAAGTTTGTCACTACTTTCTCTCACCATTGTTTGAAGTTTGTCACTAGTTTCTCTCACCATTGTTTGAAGTTTGTCACTACTTTCTCTCACCATTGTTTGAAGTTTGTCACTACTTTCTCTCACCATTGTTTGAAGTTTGTCACTAGTTTCTCTCACCATTGTTTGAAGTTTGTCACTAATTTCTCTCACCATTGTTTGAAGTTTGTCACTACTTTCTCTCACCATTGTTTGAAGTTTGTCACTACTTTCTCTCACCATTGTTTGAAGTTTGTCACTAGTTTCTCTCACCATTGTTTGAAGTTTGTCACTAGTTTCTCTCACCATTGTTTGAAGTTTGTCACTAGTTTCTCTCACCATTGTTTGAAGTTTGTCACTAGTTTCTCTCACCATTGTTTGAAGTTTGTCACTAGTTTCTCTCACCATTGTTTGAAGTTTGTCACTAGTTCCTCTCACCATTGTTTGAAGTTTGTCACTGGATTTCTCCAGGCCATTTCCATCATCATGTCATACATGACGTAGTTCTGGTTTATTCCCTCCATGGTCAGGCCTGTACCCACCAAACTGTTGTTGCCTGAGCGAGCTATTGTTAAATGCTGGAATACAAAATGAAGTATTACGAGATGCAAACGAAATCATACAAAATTTTCAATCAAAACCTGATTGCATTGAAAGTTATATAAGCTCACAAATCAAAAATTATTGATAACTTAAAAGTTATACAAGCGAAATATATATCATCATTTATATATACATATGTGGTCTAGAACATTTCGTCCACGAAATGTTCTATTTTGCATTTTAAAGTGTATTTGAGATATATTTGATATTATTTTTCACTGTTATATTAATAACCAGGTGTATATATATAATATTTTCCTAGTGATCATATTAAAAATGTTTTATATCACAGATATAAAATTTGATATGCTAAACAAGTTGACAGTATCGTTAAATTATTTATACATCGTATTAATTAATGAGTTTATGAGTAGAGTCCTGATGTATAGTCCTTATGCTAGTTAATTTATGAAGTGAAGAGCGAGTGATACGACGAAAAAAAGTATCATCTTTATATTTTTCTAAATCATCTTTTTCTACTTTTCTACTCTTCGAATAAATCAAATTTCATTATCAATTTCCTTATTTTGACTACTTATAAACAAAATAAGTAGAAATATGACCAAAATTCATAAAGTCACCAAAAGAATTAAAAAATGATAATGAAAAATAGAAAGAAAAATCATAGAAAAGTGATAAGTTATTATCCCTATATAGCTGAATTATAATGAATCGCGTGTTCATTGAGCGATGGTGACTGTTTATGAATGTATATAGATATTCCAATGAACGAATATTACACTGGTTTGAAGTTTGCAATTTTTTTTAATTTTCTTCCTTTAATTGGGTGATTATAATCGAAAGAATGACTACGAATTGAATTATATGGTTGAGAGCAATAGGGGATATTAGTTCTAAAGGATATTCCCTTATGCTGAGGAATTCCCACCTTCAACTGCATCATGGTCTCACCAATGCAAATGGACCGGCACTGTCCACACGAGTATTTATTCGAAAGCTCTAGAAAAATAAATGGATGATAAAAAATTTCCTCGTGTCATTCGCTCTTCACTTCATAAATTTACTAAGATTTCCAAGATGGAAGTCCTTTTGTTATATACGCTATTTTGACTGAAAGCTATTTTGACTTTAAATGAAGAGATGAAAATAGTAATCTTGCTATAGACAACTATGAAAACTATGATAAAACATATTTTTCAAGCGAGACATATCTGTAACATTATATTATATTATTGATATAATCAAACATGCATGGGACATTTAAATTCCTTAGTCTTATCATCACATTTAATATAGTAATATTCCACAGAAAACGTACTATCATAATTATTGGTAAATTAAACTAAATTGAAAAATAGAAATATAATTTGAAATGGAAGAATTTAGCTTCTCGAAGTTGAAAATAATTTTGAGTGACAAAAGGCTAAGCATGGCAACAGAAAAGGCAAATTAAGTAAATCTACAAATAATGACCAAACGTTTACTATTTCATATAAATATGAATTATTAGAATTGTTTGGTTACCCATAGCCAAGGTTCATATAATGTGGTTTGAAAGAAAATGTAACTATTTTGAAACCTACTGTGAATAACGACTAAGTTTTACGACTTTTTAGAGCTATTGAAACTATTTTTTAGAGCGATTTCGATTAAGTCCGTTAGAACTGTAAATCCGTCTCTCGTTATATTCTAAAATATAAATTAAAAAATGTGTGTACAGGTAAAAATGAAATAAAATAAATACAAAAGAGGTAAATAATAATTATTATATATGGTTTTATTATGAGTCCAAAATAGGAAAAATTCCGATAAGACGGAAGTTTTTTCTTCAAGTAATTAAACGAAACATAAAAAGTACCAATATCTAGCTAATCCTTTTATATCACATATAATTGTTAATCTCTTCAATAGTGTGTATCATGTACATATTTTATTTAGTCATTGTTAAAAAAATACTATTATAAAAAACTAATTTTTGAACAAATATAGCTTCTAATAACCTTATCTGAATAATACTATTGATTATTTTAATGGTTACCGTGAAAATAAAACACCCAACAAATCTCTCCGTTTTCTATGATTATGTACTGTTATAACTTCGAGACATTCCTCGCAATTATTGCATATTTTATAAAACCAGGGTGTAATAAAAACAGTGCATGCCTGTATATCATTAAAAAAGTATTCAGTTTATATTATTTTACTGTTACTTGCCAGCAGGAGAAGAAGATAAGGAGTTAAGGCAAAGACCAACCATCAACAAAGGGTGTTTTCTACTTTTAAAATACAAGATATATATAAAAAAAACTGTATACACATCATAAATATAATACAAAATAAGGAATTTCGTGGATGACTTATCAGTTGAAGAAATGT
The DNA here is from genome assembly GCA_947561585.1 of Caprella mutica. Taxonomy (NCBI): domain Eukaryota; kingdom Metazoa; phylum Arthropoda; class Malacostraca; order Amphipoda; family Caprellidae; genus Caprella; species Caprella mutica. Next base: position 127,752 of record CANNZV010002317.1, on the reverse strand, counting down.
CCGTCCCAGGTAGCAATGATTCTCAGGTCAATGTTGTCCCAATATTGTCAATGTTTTCCCAATATTGCAAATTTTTTCCCAATATTGCCAATTTTTTCCCAATATTGCCAATATGTGGTCCCAATATTGCCAATATGTGGTCCCAATATTGCCAATATTGTCCCAATATTGCCAATGTTTTCCCAATATTGGCCCAAGAAACATTGTTACCTGGAGTGCATGATATACATGTACCCCTTGTACAAAGTGGCTGTAAATTTATTGCAATGTATGATTTAATTAATTCCAGTTGTATTTACTTCATATTTCCTTTGAGTGAGAAAACCTTTGATGCTATTCAGGAATATTTTTTTACTTTTTAATTTATAAAAGTTATTAATTTTCTTCCTGTGTAGATTTATAAACAAAATGTAAGTATATTTTTGAGAAGAAATTTGCAAACATTATATTAAATATATGAAAAATTGTTTCTTCATCTACAATTATGAGTTGGAGGAGGCAATTAAATCTTCTGCGTTTGATTATTTGTTAGCAATTTTGCATGGTAATTACTATTACGATTTATGTAATCCTTCAAAACTGTTTGAGTATCAACGACTATTATTATTAAAACTATCTACACTACGATAGAATATTAGAAATTGAAAATAAAATTTAATTTGGATTTGATCATATCTTTTAAAAAATAAAGTTACCTGGATTCGTCTTATTGGTGTTAAGTTTATTGTCAGTGAATCTTAATTGTTCATAATAATAGTTGTATATATTTATATATTTTTTTTAAAGACAATATAGGTGGTTAAGTCAATATCCGTAATAGACTACGATTACTAAATTAAAGATACTGGAATATAGGTCTATTCCAATGTTGCACTATTATCTTTTGTCGTCTAGATTTTCGACTATCAACCTTTAGTTGAATTTAAATATAATACATAAAAAGTACACTTATAAACAATGAATATTTTCATCACTTCTACTCCAAAGATTTCAAAAGGATAAATTCTAGAAATATTCTGTAGATTTTTTCGAGATGAAAGTGTGTCATTCCAGAATGCTTAAAATGCTTTGTTTCTACATTCTACTTTCAAACATCAAACACCCGACAGCGACGTGTTTCTCCCTCGAAAAACAACCATAACATGACAATTAGATCTAAAAATGGTCCTATTTTTATGGTGTCTGACTTTAACTATTAACTTTTTTTTGGCAATATAGCCAAGTTGTTTCAGGATGATATACTGCATATAGCTAATATCAATAAGATTATTTATTGCAAGTTTTATAACTGTACATACATTACTCGAAGCAAGAAGTGCAATATTTTGACTGAATGAAATGTAAATTTTACTTATAGATAAGTAACTGATATCAACTGATAACGGCTAATTCGATAAAACGAAATTGAATAGTTAGTAGGAACTTAATTAAGATTCAATGATGATTTTTAGTTGCATTTTTTTTAGTTTAAAAGAGTGGAGAAAATACAATTTCAACTGGAATAGCCAAATTTAATAATTCTTACATCATTAATAAAAGTAAAAACGTCAGGATTTTTAAGAAAGCATTTGTGAATTTTAATTGGTAGGTTATGTGTGCATGTTTCGTTCTATAGTTCTTTTTAACATTCAACATTATGGGTCTGATGCAAATAATTTGTATAATTTAATTGCTTTCTTTTACTGAATTGATGCTTTAAAACATTTTATATATCAACACTGAACCGAAGTCTGAATTTTGTATATTTTGATGCACGAATAACTGATTGTGTCAATGTCTATCAGACTCTTGTTACATAAGCGTCTGCACTGCGGAATAAAAACAAACCTTCAGTTATTTTTTGATGCATGAAGGTTGTTCTATACATAGTAGTGTCAGGTAACACAACTCAGAAAAAAATCAGAGCTATTCTTTTAGTTGAAAGGGAACCTTGTGAGAACTTTTATGACCGATCTTTGAGATGAATTGATGCTTCTGATTCCAAAATGGATTTGAGTTCTTGTTTCTGTGCTATTTTTTGAAAATGTTCATTCATGAATAGATTGTTTTTAATATGTTGTACTGAAAAAATCTCAATAGCATAGAGATGTTATTCGCTGTCGACTGATCTGCGCTAACGATAGATAGTGTAAAACACTGTGAGACAGGAAAAAATACTTAAGATAGGAAAGTGTACATTTTGTCCTTATGGAAGCCAACTGGGGCAATTGTACCCCTAGCCGGACAGCTATACCTAACCTATAATAATAATTAGTTTGGCTGATGGCGCATATAACATTTATATTAAAATCCTATGTATAAAGGTTATTTTATGATGTGGAGCAGTAAATCATTTACACAAAAGCTCATTTTATTATTTCCAAAGCTAAATATCGTGCAGGAGTACGAGAATAATATATCCGATCATAAGAGCGTTCCATTTCACAAATTTCCATTTTCTCTTTTCCAGATAAAAAAAAATTTATTTTGAATTTTCATTGCATTTCAGCTCATCAATATCGAATTTCCAATAATTAGTGATAATTTTGCACAAAATTCAAGACTTGTTATATGCATGAGAGTTTGTTAAATGCAAAACATCAAAAGTTGTCGAATATCAAACTGATATTAATTTATTAATTATTTATCGTTCTCATCATTATATATAGACATTTAAACTTAGTACGAAAACCGATGTTCTGAGCTATAACAGTTCAATTAGACACGACATGAACCTATCAGCATCAATCAGATTTCCAACTGATGAGTGAACATTCAAAAGAAACTATAATAATAATAAAAAGAAACGATCCTTTGATGTAGATCCTAGAGTTTTCAGAAGGTATTACACTAACTTTTCGCATTTATTGGAGTGAAAATATTGAGAACATAAAAAGAGATATGCTTTCGAAATGAATTATTACCTTTTGAATACACAGTGAATATTTACCGATATTGATGACTAACAAGTTGTATACGTGGATATTCCACGGTTTTATTATACAAATTAGTCACGTGTGTAGTATATTTTACATCTTAGATTAAATTCTACATAAATTTATATGTATTGTTTGAAATTATATATTGGTTCAATTCAATGGGAATCTAAAAATATATAATTTTCATCCTCATTGGGGTAGAGGCTGATTTTGCTTGTCGATCCATAATATGGAGAAAATTAAAATATGCTAATGGTAGTGAAATTATTTTGACAGAATTTGATTTTATTTTAACCTACAAAATGCAGCGAAGAACCTTTTAAGTTTTGTACCAATGTCTGTCATTTCTGCCTAACTATGATATCGTTATTCAGCTACACCTTTAATGAATAGAAGATATGGGGATAGATTATCATCTATATATATCCTCTCGGTGACATTATATATAATTGATTCACATCAACTTTGTGAGGCTCTATTTTGTGACGGACAGACAGACAACTGACTTGCTACTTTAATATAACTGTTATTTTATCTACCTTACTAGTACATTATCCGTGAAAATTTCTGGATATAATTCATTTTTTCATTTTCTGAATTGTCTGAAAAAAAGCTATCAGGATTTTTAGAAAATTATTCATTTTTTTCTAAGGCAGATTTTTATCCTGATTTTATTATCAGAAATTTTTCCAATCATTCAGTTTTTGTCATGTGAATTTTATTTATAAAAATAATCCGTATTTTTCATCAAGATGTCTGTATCATCTTTACCTATTATTTTTTGGTATCCGAATTTCACTGGTTTATTACCCTTCAAAATGATGGACTATATATTTTCCAATTTTATATTATTCGGATATACTTATTCGGACTTTAAAAATGTCTGTTTCCGAATAATTCGGTTTTCAAATATTTTGGGTCTACCGAATATTTTGATATTCCCGAATTCTTGTATTTTTTTTTTGCTTTTTTTCTGAATTTTACATTTTGTAAATATTTTTGATTTTTCGTTTTTTTCGTTTTTTCGATTTATCCGGATTTTCAGTTTTTTAAACTTTCCGTATTTTCTGTTTTTTCACATTGTTCGTCTTTTTCGGTTTTCAAATTTTTCTGCTCGCCAGTTTTTCAATTTTTCCGTTTATTTTTTGTTTTCATGTTTTTCTACTGATTTGCTTATTATAATGTTTTTCTGATTTTTCTGTTTTTCTTGATTTTTCTGTTTTCCGAATAGGTATTTCGATTCTCGATTTTTGTGTTTTCTGTTTTTTGGATTTTTCATTGTATTTGCTTTTTTTCGGGTTTTCCAGACTTATCAGTTTTTCAGGTTTCTCATTTTTTTGGAATTTTAAATTATCTGTAATTATGTTAGCTATCAGGATTCTTTTAACCTAAATTTTGTTAAACTGTCGATTATCTCAAGTAAAACAAGATATCAATTATCAGAGGGTAACACATATACAAAATAAGGAGCTAACGAACAATCACACAGAATTATAATGCGATTCTAATTCACTTCAATTGTTAAACATATTGAAAAATCTCATGAAATTATCTGTAAGATCCAATGGAGAGAAAAGGAAATATTGGCATGGGTATAAAACAATTAATTAATTCTGATATGAATTTAAAAAAAATCTTTTAAAAATGATAACTTTAGTTATTATTAAAAAATATTTTTATCTAATAATAACTTTAATAATTTAGTTTCAAAAAGAAACTAATAGCAAGGGATTTAGAAGAAGCAGTTAAGCAGTTACTCGGCTCCATAAATAATCCTCTATACCTCCATTCGGCAACAGTGATCTTGGATGAGTAACGGCTGCTACGTGAATCCAATCAGATAAAAAGAAATGAGGCGTGATGATCCACAGAAGAAGTGATACAATACTCTAAGTATTAACTCTTACAAACGGAATAGGAAAACAAAGAAATTATATGTAATGAAGAATATAAACTAAGTTCATACCCGTATAACGCGTTGCATTCGATAAATGATTTAATTATTTTTAAAATATGACGATTCTTTTTTAAATTATGATAATGGTACGCTAATCACTACATTTTTTCTTTGATTCACAGTTGGCTATTCATATAATCAATAACTAAATTAATTCAAATAGATTTACTTAATAAACATTAATATTAAGCAAGCCATGGTGAAACAGTCGTCATGAAATCCCCAATATATAACACAAATAATTCAAAATGCTCCCCTTCACCAAGCTTTAGTTCATAGATCACTTATGCTAATCACTCTTATACTCCACAAACCTCCATCAGTGTCTGAACATTTCCGTACAGACCGTCCACTCCTCCGTAGTTGTTCAGCATGCAGAACACAAAGGGTTGACCGAAGTAGCTGTCGAGTCTTCCGTAGATAGGGTCCACGTCAGAGGTTAGGTCTAGCACTAATATAGACCCCTGAAATATATATATATAATTAGACCTGTAATTAACTAAACTTGAGAAAATCATTTATATAACTTTAACTATTATTCGTGTGAGTAGTTATATATTCTCATAAGGTATGTATCAAGAATAAGAGACAATGTTCAATTTTAGCATTGGAGTAAACTTTCTTGCAATGTCAGCTATGTTTCTGTTCTGAGATATAGATAATCGATAAAGGAATTTGAATGCGACGGTAGCTACGAAATATGCTACTATTTGCTATCTATTAGGTATTTTCATTTCTGTTAGGTGCAGAAATACAAAATGTTTGGGCTATGACTGATAAATGTAACTAAAACAAAAAATGTTAAAAGTGATAAATGTAACAAGGTATACTAATTGAGTTGTCTCATAAATTTAAATCATTTAAAATTTTAACTGTGATTTTTGTATTGGACTCGAAGTCTGAATACAAAAAAGTTAATTATACTAAAGTGAAAACTGTTATCAATAATTAGCAACAGTTCTGAAATGATACCGTATATCTATATATTATAGATTATATATTTTCAAACAGAATACAGTATATAATCATGGCAATCTAGGCTTGAAAACTTTATATATTCCTCTTATTATTGTATCAAAAAATAAAGACTATTATTATTTCTCACCTCAGATACAGATGTCAAGAGATATTTAGCGAGACTTTTCGTCCAGAACTTATTCCTGAACATCCACCCTTGCAGTAACCTTCGACAAAAATAAGTAGCGTAGATAGAATATAATACTTAATAGTAATGAAATATATATAATAATCTAATAGCCATCTGATTTAACTGTGGGTGGAATAATTAATCTAACAACAATATGCAGTGATTTTTTTTTAATATTTTAAAGTGCCAAATGATTCTTTTTTTCAAAATACATAATATTAACAATCAATAATATCCAATCTAACAAATATATACCTATTTAATTGATTATAGGTTCTTAAACATAATGAAAATACAAAAAATTAGTAACATCAATATGCCACGTTCATTATTATATATCACTATTTCTATAATTTCCTACACTTTTTTTTGCAATGTTGACCACAATCTTACCTTCTACATGTAATAAACATTACATAGATTTTGTACATCAGCAGTGTGGTAAGTGTATACTCTGTAATGTGTATATACTATATACATTATTATACAATATACATATTACTGTGTAGAGGTTCGATTACAGTTATTTATACTTCATATATGTTTTATATGACTAGAGTCTTTCAGAATTCAGTCAATCAGTTTCGGGTATAAAGTAAATCATTGAAAATCCAAATGTTTGATTTTCTGTTTATCGTATGAAAATTTTCTTATTTCAGGCATCTTAATTTCAAATTCAAATTTGTATTTTATTACTTTAGATCAAAATATAGTGATAAAGTTCAACGAAATAGGTGAGATTAACTATTGGAAAATTGTTTCAAAAATCAATAAAGCTTGTTCAAACACGGATAAACCTGACAAAACCGTAAAGAAGAATACAAACCAAATAAAAAACGATTAAAAGATCAGAATAGAAATTGTATCGATACCCATATTGACCTCATCAAAATTTGGCTGCAGTGTCAGCATAACTTCAAAGTATCGAGTGCAGATAATATAACTGAGAACGAAAGAATTTTGCTGGAATGACGTGAGCTTACTGACCATCATCGGAGAATGAGAACTATAAGATGTCATCACATTCTGAATGAGATAGGCGAAGCCACGTTTTCTAACTTGGTATTCACAGATGAGATGAGTGACCCATGAGAATGATTGAGTTTGGGGAATTTTAGACTGCGACAAAATGTCAAAATGCACGATCTGTGATAAGAAATTGGATATTCAACAAGCTGTGAACTATCAGAATGATTGTGTTTGAGAATTTTGTTTAGTGTTGAACACTGAAGGATCTGCCCACGTATTTGTACATTGAGTGGTCATATTGAACTCAAAATGGTACATATCTCTTATTCTGGAATCGAAACTGCTTCCAATGGTTAAAGAACACATTGAAGATTCACCATTGAATCTCTAGCTAGCAGGATTCAGCATCATCACATAGCTCCAAATTGTCCGAAACATGAATTCAAAAGAAGCAACATTTGGCAAAGAATTCACACCCCAATCTGTTGGACTTTCATATTTAACAGTTTTGAAAGCAAGGGCCTCAGTTACTCCTCACACTTTTTTAGAGTTTCTGAAAGCAATATTTCTAGTGGATTGGGAAGCAATTTTGCATTAACAGATACCGTAGCGCTTGCGATGCATCTCTTCCTAGACTGAAAGCTGTAGTTCGTAATAAGAATGGTTATATCGAATAAATTAAACATTGTACTGTTTGCTTATTATTAATCTTTGAATTGCAATCTTCGATATCATAATTTACGTTTCGACCTAATTATTTAATTATAATATACTCTATATTCTCTTTTTCTATAATTACCTTCGCAGAATGCGGGAAGGTCATATTTTCATCGGACTTTATTTATTTATTTATCATCTTGTTATTCGCTTAACTGAAAAAGTGTTCAACAAAATTGCCTGAAATTTGGTGAAACGATTGGTTCATGTCCGTTGACCTGCTGGTAGAATTTTGGGAGTGATCCAGTCTAAGATCAAGGTCATGGTCATTTATAACTCAAAAAGTATTGAACCATATTGCATGAAACTTAGTGGGATGATTGGTCAATATGCAGGAACTATATTCTTAGATTTTGGGAGTGATCGGGTCAAAGGTCAAAGATCAAGGTCAAAGCCATTTGTAACTCAATAACTCCAAAATTATTCAACCAAATTGTCTGGAAATTGATGGGACGATTGGTCAATGTCCAGAAACGATCTAGTAGAATTTGGGAGCGATCCGGTCAAAGGTCAAGGTCATTTATAACTCGATAACTCAAAAAGTATTGTACCATATTGCATGAAACTTGGTGGGACGATTGGTTACTATCCAGTTAGCAGCTTCTCAAATTTTGGGAGAGAACATACAAAGCGGAGGCGCAGGTATGCGCTCTACCGAGTGCACATAATCTAGTTAAATATATTATATGTAAGCATGTTACAGGACAAGTTCACACATGTTATAGGACAAGTTCAAACATGTTATAGGACAAGTTCAAACATGTTATAGGACAAGTTCAAACATGTTATAGGACAAGGTCAAACATGTTATAGGACAAGTTCAAAACTCTTATAGAACAAGGTCAAACATGTTATAGGAGAAGGTCAAGCATGTTATAGGACGAGTTCAAACATGTTATAGGACGAGTTCAAGCATGTGATAGGACAAGTTCAAAACTCTTATAGGACAAGTTCAAAACTCTTATAGGACAAGGTCAAACATGTTATAGGACAAGTTCAAAACTCTTATAGGACAAGTACAAACATGTTATACGACAAGTTCAAACATGTTCAGAAAGCTCAAACAAGTAAGAGCAGTTTCAGATAGAATAGGACAAGTTCGAACAATTGAACTCAGGACAATATTTAGTGCAGTCAAATAGAAATGACAGAGAAAATCTTTTGTTATTTTCATTTCGGTCGAAAAAACTTCAATAAGATATTTCGCATAAAAAACTTGACTCTTATGTTTTACTACAATAACCATATTGTCATACTAATAATATTCTTTTAAATTTTTTTTATTAAACTCGCTTTCTGTATTTTAATGCAGCTATGTGATAACTATCATGGTTATGTACATATTAAAATGCATTACTAAGTTATTTTGTTTTCATTATCACACTGTACGTTTTTCAAATCAATATAGTAGACATAGATGAGTTTTATCTTATATGCAGGGTTGTTAAAACCATTGTTTTTTTTTGAACAGTGGTTTAAAAAGAATAACCATGGTTTGTTTGTTTTTTATCGTTTTATTTGGTTTTTATAGGGAATTATTCAATAAAAGTTCATAAAGATACTGTTGTAAAATACAAGGTGTAAAATAATAGACTCGTTGTGTTCCACATAATAAAACTTTAATAACTTCCTGAATATTAGTTCCATTTGAATACGGTTGGATATAAAACAATTTCAAAACTTTAAACTTTTATTATTACCTATAATATACTTTAGGTAATATACAATATTAGGTACATTAAATATACTTAAGTTTAAACAGATCAGGAATGAATCCATAGTATTATCAAATATTTGCAGGGTTAGCAAATACTTGACTTATTCAGTTCTTCAATTCAATGATATTCATGGGTTGGATATGACAAACTGTACTCTTGATGAATCCCCATAGAAAGAAATCATTTAATGTTCATGTCGCCTTCGATCGGAGCCTCTGCCCATTCACGTGTTTGGAAACTCTCCATTCGTCCACTGCCTGACAATAAGGTGGGGGGGCTCTTTCTTGAAACTAAAATTTAAATTTTGAATCTGGTAGAATCGAAAAAGCAGAGCAAATGTCAGATTGGAGTAAAGGGATTCAATTATCACCAATAACATTATTAACAATGAAAACTAGGAGGAAAATTCCACCATCTCATATTGTCGAACCACATGGTAGTTCAAGGTGAATTAAGTGACAGTTCTCTGCAATGAGTAGGTAACGACAATTGTGAGTGCTTAATCAAGCGTAGATATGAAAATGTTCTTCATTATAGAATATTAAATGTAGGAGGAAATCCTGTGAATCCAAAATATTGTCTAATATACCTTTAATAAATATCGTTTTTGCTGCATAGTCGTTAGCGATAAAATCTCTGACAATTTGTACGGGAGAAATTTTTGTTGCTTCAACATTTTATTCGATGATGGTGCTATGAGTTTTTTCCACATTTTCGTTTGACTTGAACTTCTTGTGTCATTACCTTCGTAGATTGCAGAAGGTTGTACTATTTTTAGTGGAATTTTTGTATGTGTAATATGGAATTCAACCCAAGTGCCTGAAATTAGGGGGTAGGATTGTTCAATATTCAGCAACCATTTGGTAAGATTTAAGGAGTGATCCGATCAGAAGTCAAGGTCATATATAACTCAAAAAGTATGCAACCAAATCGTTCGAAATTTGGTGGAACGAATGGTCATAATCCAGGAACCGGTTTATCAGATTTTGGGAGCGATTGGTTCGAAGATCAAGGTAATTAATAACTCAAAAAGTATATAATCAAATTGCATGATAGTTAGTGGACGATTGGTCAATATCTAGAAATCAATGTTTTAGATTTTGGAAGCGATCGATTCAAAGGTCAAAGATCAAGGTAATTTATAACTCAAAAACTTAATTGTATAACCCAAGAAATATTTCATGATTAGCGTAATTTATAAGCGGTGGCGAAGGTATGTGCTTTCCAATTGCCCGTCATCTAGTTTCTCAATAAACTAATAATTTAGAAGGTGAAGTTATAGTACTCTACCAAATCTCAGTGCAAATTTTCTCTGAGTAGTCGCTATGGTTTCAGAATCTGTATATTATAAAACCTATAACGCACAAATTACTTTTCCATTATTTCCAAACAATGCATTGTTTCATTTCTACATTTCTTAGCTATTCCATATATATTCAATTATAACATAGATACGTACATCAGAAATAAAATTCTTGAGCTTGTTTTAAAACCAACTGAATTCAAATCAAACCAATATTCAGGAAGTTATTGCAGTTTAAAATGCGGAACACTGAGGTTTTACACGCTGTGTTTGATCTTTCAATCGGCAGAATAATTTTCCACTGCAATATGCAGATTAATTGATGCATCAAACCTAATGAGCCTCTGAAAAATATATCATTAATAATAATTTACCTCGGTGAATACATGAATATCAATTGCTTTTCATTTTCATTTAGATGAGATGTTAATCAATGCTTTTCAATATTAATAATGTGCAGTCAACTTTGATTCTCCACTCAGATTGAATGACATCAATTCAATTAAACATAAACATAGCAAATTGCACTTGATAAATTTGTCTGCACATATGTTATACAAGTAACATCAACTAGTTTCATTAACTAACATTAATTAGTTGTATCAACTAAATAGTATGTTACGATTAGAAGAATAATGCAATAATTTACAAATAAAAATATTTTCATTTTACATTATTCACAATATGCAAAATATAATATGTTATCCAACGGCGAAAACTGTGTAGTGATTTAAATAGGGCTGTGCGTAGATATATTTCTCTAGAGAATACAATTGAAACCAGTGAGCCATGCAGTTTCAGCAACAATGCGTACTGCAGATCAAAGTACTTTTTTAGTTTTATATCTGTGTTACAAAGCTGCGTGTTTACAACTAGTGATGCTCGAAAATTGCCAGTTGTAGAAATATGAATCTTGAGTAAATTGGACAAGTAACGTTAAATATAGTAAAGTGATTTTTATACTCGTTAAAGTTGCACCTATTCAAGTGTTGAATTAATGTTTGACTGTCCTTTTGCATTTTAAAAGTTAGTGTTATTATATCCTATCACCATTTATACTGGATCAATTTATCCTGTCTCCATTCACACTGTCTCCATTCATACTGTCTCCATTTCTGTCTCCATTCACACTGTCTCCATTCATACTGTCTCCATTCATACTGTCTCCATTCACACTGTCTCCATTTCTGTCTCCATTCATCCTGTCTCCATTTCTGTCTCCAATTATTCACTCTCATCATTCACTGAATTTCATCACATGAAATATATAAGAATAAACCAATCTTCTAAAATTTAATATTATTTTTATAAATACATTTGGTATTGAAATTCTTGAATTAATTTTGTGTAAAACGTTGGAGGAACTTACTGTTAAGAATAATCATATATATAAAAGATGAAGAGATCAATTTCCCTTTTACAGTAAACTAATAAGCCTAACTAATTAGGGTTCGATTTAGTCCTAATTCTAATTATTTATTATTTGTTCCTGAATCAAGTAACCTAATTACTTAATATATAATGATTATAATTAAGAGAGCGTTGCATTTAAAATGTTGTCTTAATTACATACTTAATTTATCGTGTCACAAATAAAAATGATAATGATGAAAATGAAGACTTAATTAATCTCTAAATTCTTCAAAGAAGAATTAATCTTAACGTTGATGCCTGAACCAAAACTCCTACATCACTTTATATCGAATTCAAAATAGTATTTATACGAACATAAATAATGAGGGGAAATAAAGAATTAAATATAATACTTGAGTCTATGACATTTCATTCACAGAAAATTCGTCCACGGACATTTCGTCCACGGACATTTCATACACGGACAATTCGTACACAAACATTTCTTCCACGGACAATTCGTCCATGAATTGCTTTATTTTGTATTCTAAAGTGTATATATGGTCTATATTTCATATTATTTTTCACTATTACATTAATTGGGAGATGTAAATATATGTATAATACTAGTATAGTGATTTAATCCGAACCATTTCATATGAACACATACAAAATGTTTATCTATGGATTACAGTTATAAAATGTGCTAAACGGGTTGACTTTTACCTCCTATAATATTTTGCATTAAATAATGAGTTAGGGGTACCTAAACGATAGAATTGAAATAATATAATAGGGTACTATAACAAGAATAAAAGTGTGGAAACGTATAAAAAAGAATAAAATAAATACAATAGAGGTAAATACTGGTTAATACTTAATACATATGGTTTTATTATTATTATGAGTCAGAAAATATAGAAAGTTCGATAACTCGGACGTTTCTACGTTTCAATAAATAAACGTAACACTAAAAAGTACCAATATCTAGCAAATTCAATTATATCGCATCTAATTATCAATCACTTGTTTAGTAGTATATTATATACAAGTATCATGTCTTTATTGAATGCAATCATTGTTAAAAAAATTCTGATATAAAAAACTAATTCCTTCTAATAACATATTCTGAGTAAACCTATTGAATATTGATGTTTATTGCAATTATTGTGAATATACACAACAAAAATATGTCTCCGTTTTCTATGTTTATGTACTGTAAAAGAATGAGCCTCGCTATTATTACACATTTTGTAAGACCGGGGTGCAGTGGAAGCAGAATCTGACTGTACATCGATGAAAAAAGTATTCAGTTTTCTTATTTTACTGTTGCCGGCAAGCAGGATCAGGAGAGAAATATTGCAATAATAGTTAAGGCAAATACCATGAATTTCTAATTACCATCAACAAGTGTGTTTTCTACTTATATTTAGCAGTATATATATAAATAATATAATATAAAATATACATAAACGTTAAAAATATAATACAAAATAAAGCATTTTGTGGACAAATTGTCCGTGGACGAAATGTCCGTTGATAAAATGTCCGTTGAACGAAATATCCGTGGATAAAATGTCCGTTGGATAAAATGTCCGTTGGATAAAATGTCCGTTGGATAAAATGTCCGTTGGATGGAATGTCCGTGGACGAAATGTTCGTGCATAAAATGTCCGTTGGATGAAATGTCCGTGGACAAAATGTCCGTTGAACGAAATGTCCGTGGACGAAATGTCCGTGGATAAAATGTTCGTTGGATGAAATGTCCATGGACGAATTGTCCGTGGACGAAATGTCCGTGGATAAAATGTTCGTTGGATGAAATGTTCGTGGACGAATTGTCCGTGAACGAAATGTCCGTGCTCGATAATACTTAATTAGATTCATTCAAACGATTTTGTAACTATTTATTGAAAATAACTCCTCACCAAACTCCTCCTGCATCCACCGTCCTCACAGCACCAAGGATGCTCCTCCCCATGCTCTTGAGGTAGTCCCCAGAGGAGTGGGGAGGAGCCTCCTCATTGAAGGGGTCACAGTTGTAGAAACCGTCAGTGTAGTTGTAGGTGCTCCTCATCTGTAAATTATATTCATTTCACTAATGGTGTATCCTTCTATTAACCCTACCTTGTTCAGTAATTGAGGTAACTTACATAAAAAAATTCCTATCACACAAAATAATAAATAAATAAATCTTTATTAAGAAAAATAAGTTAAATTTTACCACAGTGGTTTTAATTACAACAATATAGATAAAGTATATATAGATATAGATATGTAGATAGAATGTATAACGTGTTTATTGATGTTATAATTGAAAATAGTATTATGCAGAGAATTAAAAAGAGATTATATAGTCCACAGATTAAAACGGTGCGAACTTCAGGCGTCCCTGACGGTTTAAAAGGCCATTTTAATTTGTCAAAGAGATAAAAAATTAAAAAGGTATGAATCTAGTCCAAACGATAAAACGATGTGAACTTCACGCGTCCGTGAACGATTTAAAATACCAATTTAATTGTTTTGTCAAGAGTTAAAAATCAAATACATTTCGAAGCTTTCTATAGTGCCTCTTCTCTTCAGTGGTTTAATATATAATGATATGATATAGATTTATTCTAATGCTAAGCGTTATTTAGCTAAATTTTCTGTAGAGATATGAAAATTTACGTGTATCACCTATTGTGGGAATAATTGTAATTTATTAGTTATATTTTTCTATTTAATTCTGGATTATATTCTTTTATAAAGTAGCTCTCTTTATTCTTTCTTTCAAATTCATCTTCGTTATTCATTTTATAAATTGGCATAATTTTAAAATTACCTCCACCACATTGATTGATATGTTCAGTTACGAAAAATTGTTTGTTTTCTCGGATATGTTGCTTGTGGAGATTGAATCTAAGGCGGAGTTTGGTTGTTTCACCGATATACGTATATTTACATTTTCCACATTTAATTCCATATATACAAAATCTAGTATTGCAATTCATATTAAATTCTATTTCAAAATCAAAATTATTAAAATAGAATGCATCACCTTCAAGTATATCATTGCAAAGTTGGCATCTTCCTTCTGAACATTTATTATCTTGAGTTTATTGCCAAATTTAGTAGTGGTAAGAAGCTGTTTCAAATTTTTTGGTTGTCTTTTAGCATTAATTAATATTTTATTTTCGAATTTACATTTTAGCGAAGGAATATTTTTTATATTTTGAAAAACATGTGATGTTGTTTGATATCAAGTTATCATTAATAGTATAAAAATAGTATAAAAATTTAATATGAATTGCAATACTAAATTTTGTATATATGGAATTAAATGTGGAAAATGTAAATATACGTATATCGGTGAAACAACCAATCTCCGCCTTAGATTTAATCTCCACAAGCAATATATCCGAGAAAACAAACAATTTTTCGTAACTGAACATATCAATCAATGTGGTGGAGGTAATTTTAAAATTATGCCAATTTATAAAATGAATAACGAAGATGAATTTGAAAGAAGGAATAAAGAGAGCTACTTTATAAAAAAATATAATCCAGAATTAAATAGAAAAATATAACTAATAAATTACAATTATTCCCACAATAGGTGATACATGTAAATTTTCATATCTCTACAGAAAATTTAGCTAAATAACGCTTAGCATTAGAATAAATCTATCTCAGATCTTTATATATTAAACCACTGAAGAGAAGCAACACTGTAGAAAGCTTCGAAATGTATTTGATTTTTATCTATTGACAGAACAATTAAATTGGTATTTTAAATCGTTCACGGACGCGTGAAGTTCACATCGTTTTATCGTTTGGACTAGATTTATACCTTTTTAATTTTTTATCTCTTTGACAAATTAAAATGGCCTTTTAAACCGTCAGGGACGCCTGAAGTTCACATCGTTTTAATCTGTGGACTATATAATCTCTTTTAAATCCTCTGCATAATACTATTTTCAATCATAACATCAATAAACGCGTTATACATTCTATCTACATAAATAATAATACCTTGTACTTTTGAAATTTGGATATCAGGTATATCTTTCTATAAATTATAGATATAGATATATATATATATTGAACAAATATGACAATGAATAAAGTATCTAAATATTGGCAAGATTATTTTAATATTGAGAATTTAATAAAATATCTCATATACGTAAAATATAGCAGTAACTGTACTTAAATATCGAGCATTAGTTTGACGCGTTAGTTATCTGATACTTCAAATATTAACTTACGCTTTAAAATAATCTAATATTTTTATTAAAATAATTATATTCACACTGGCTTCTGACGTCATATTAATAGACAAGCATGAAAATAAATGCTGGCAATATATCAATTCTTCAGATGTTAATGTATTTTCA
>CANNZV010002317.1:0-103968 GCA_947561585.1 Caprella mutica | reverse complement strand
CTATTATTTTTGTACCCTCAAGCTATTCAATTAAAATTATAGTCTCTTATTATTTTATAATTCTGATATTGATATTAATTAACATTGAAATCTCGATTCTCTTTCTATTATAATAACAAAAAAAATATTAAATGAAATATTATTAGCAATCACTGTAGATTTTTAAGATATCAGCAGTTGTCATGACAGACGCAATTCAATCAATATGATTTATTTCTCGACATATTATTAATCATTAAAACTATTGTAATTATCAAATGAAATTCTATTCCATCAATAAGTTATGTTATTTGATTTGATGTTGATAGGTTTTTAGTTACAAGATTTTACAAGATTTTCTTTTCATTATTTCACTCTAATCATGTATATGTGTTTAGATGATTTAAATTCTGAAACTTGAATTAAAACCTAAAATAATTTGTAAAAAGTCCGTTTAAATTAATCTGAGAAAACAGAGACTGAAACTATTCAATGATTATCAACATAAATGAATAAGAAATATTAAAAGGAAATCACGAATCTGAAAATATAAAATTACTTGACTTGATAAAATATCCGATATGTTATAAAAAGTATGATTAAAACTGTTCTAAATTTTCGTTATTGTTACATACTATAGCGAACTTTAAATAACAACAATACTTGACAAAATGAAATGACAAATAGATAAAACGTTTCTGCTTCCTTAGTACATTGTCGATCAATTGAGTTAGTTATACGAGAGTCAAAGTAATATGTAACTAAATTACGTGCACTCGGTAGAGCACATACCTTCGCCGCGGCTTATAAATGACCTTGTCTGTCGAATAAATCATTGAGTTATAAATGACGGTGCTAGGAAAATTCGTCCACGGAAAATTTGTCCACAGATAATTCGTCAACGGAAAATTCATCCATTTTCTTAAATTATGAATAGAAAGAAAGACATTATTGAGTGTTAGCAATATATGAAAGAGGTAATTGTAGTGCATCAAATCTAGGTAGATGAAAATAACACATATATTCAACGGTTATAACCGTTTGTGAAGAAATGATTCTATGTAGCTAATATATTTTGTTATATATAATTGAAAATTAAAAAAATAACTTAATAAATATTTAAATGAATATCTGTACTTTTTCAGCTAGTAAAACAATGGCAAAATTTTTCAAAAAGAAAATTGTTTTATTTGGAGTTCCAGGCCTTTTCGCCGAAAATACTTTCGCCACACGATGCTTTCGCCGAATTGACTCTTTCACCGAAAATATGACAACTATTTACCTAAATAAGGTATACTTATTTTACAGTAAAAAACAATAAAGTATGCATTATGTCACTATCAAACCTAACCAGTGGAGGCAAGCACCCCCTAAACCCCCTCTGACCTAACCTTAGGTGCACTATATCTCTTTATAGTTGTAACATATAGTGTTTTTTTAACGCCAACATCATCTTCAGGTGTTACGAACGCTAAGGCCCCAAGCTTGTTATCTTAAATTAAATTAACTACATTATTTTATATCTATCAATCTTAATGTTTCATTAAGCAATCATGAATTGTTCATCGTGCAGTACAATGAACCTAATGTATACAACTATGTACTATTACCTACATACATTAAACTACTCTATATAAAATATTTATCATAACATTTTGTTCAATTTATATTGATCATTTTGCGTTTGATGGACGAATTTTCCGTGGACGAATTTTCCGGTCACGATAAATGACTATGACCTTTAACCAGATTGCTCCCAAAATTCAAGCAAATGGTTTTTAGATAATGACCAATTGTCCCACCATATTTTATGCCATTAGGTTGAATACTTTATCAATTATGCGAATAACAATATTATATATATATATATACGATTGAAACATAAATTTCTGCAATTCTGCGAAAGTTACTATTAGAAATCAATATATATGTATTCCTAATTGTCAAATTGAAATATAACAGTATTCCGTTGAAAACATATATTGGATTCATTTGAGACTCTATATAACAATTTTAGAGTACCATCTTCAAACCACTTTATTCTATTCGAGTCCTGTAAAAGATTGTCTCCCAATTATAAACCAATCAATTCACACAATGAATACTTACATGAAAAAACAATAATGGAATTGTAACACTACGTACTGCTTCTCTCTTTCATTTGACACTTTATTATCTTGTCTTTGATTTCCTCACTACTTTTTTGTATTCTCTTAACTTTTAGAAATTTTTCGAATGAACACATTTCTATATATGTATAAGTTAAATCCTTATAGCGGACAGTACATGTACCGGAAAAGTGTCTGCTATGCCGATCAGCGTTCGTTGTAACGTTACATGTTTTAGTTCAGTTGGGGATTTAAACTTTGTAAGTTTTCTATATCAGTATTTCAAAGAAACGCTAATGATGGCCAAACAATCTCCAATAATTATCAAAAGAAATCTTATACTAATATAATAAGGTAGGTATAACTGTCTCTTAATTAAGGTACTATAAAATATGATAAAAATGGTATTATTTTATAACTTCACTTACATAGATATTTATGAACCTACATGCAAACAAATACACACAGCAAAATTGACAATCGTTTATTAAACTGAAAACTATATAACAAATAAATTATATCATTTTCTGATTCTTATTTTTTTGTTTGGTATGAATAAATAAATTATATATTAATATATCGTATAGAATAGTTACACCTTTTTCAAATCTAATCAAAGAAAATGTGGCGGAGGAAGGGTAACAAAAATAAAATAATGAAAATCTAAAAACAATACATCCCAGGCAGCAAGGATTTATTCCTGGGATATTAAGGGAATATCCCAGGAATGTAACCTTCTTCCCAGGGTTATTCCCTTAATATCCCAGGAATAATGCTTGCTGCCTGGGATTAGGTGTTGACTGTAAATTGTAAAGCCTTTGAATATAATCAATGTTTGACTAGATAGTTGGGAGACGAATAAATTATTGGTTAAACCATAAAATTTAAAGAGTTCGTTGTAGCGAGCTGTAGTCCGGTATAACGGAAAAAAATTTGTCCTTATAGTATGGGTGTCCCTTCATAGATCGTTCGCTGTGAGAGACTTACCTGTATCCAAATATTTAAGTAATATTTCCAATATTTATAATTCTTCAGTTATTTTTAGGTTCAATATCTAAACAATTTCATTTTATTCCAACTTGGTGTTAAAACAATTATATTAAGTCTGAACTTTCAACTTGGTATTATATTTTTCCTAATGGTAAATTAACGAGTCTCTAGAATGAAATAAGATGAGACGGAAGTTTTTGTTTTCAGAGTGAATTAGAATTTCAATTAATGTCCCTCGTAGTTTAATTGCCTCTTCTTAATAAAGCATTGCGTCACTGAACTTTTAATTTATGCACCAGGTATAGGTATTTTTTATGGTGATACAATTCCAGACACATTAATTTCAATACCATACGAAAATAGTAAAATACATCTATAATCAAAAATTTATAAAAATTAAATAAAACGATATATTATATGAAAATAACGAAGTATCTATTGGAAGTCGATCAAAATAATAAATAGCTAACTATATTACGCGCACTCAGTAGAGTGCATACCTTCGCCGCCGCTTTCACCTGTTCTAATTAACTGGTAACTGGATAATAACCAATCGTCCTACCAACTTTTATGCAATATGGTTCAATACTTTTTGAGTTATTGAGTTATAAATGACCTTGATCTGTAACTGATCGCTGCCAAAATTCTATCAGATGATTTTTGGACATTGACCAATCGTCCCATCAAATTTCAGACAATTTGGTAGAATCCTTATTGAGTTATTGAATTATAAAAGACCTTGACCTTGATCTTTGACCTGGTCGCTCTCAAAATCTAACAAAATGGTTCCTGTATATTGACCAATCATCCCACCAAGTTCCATGCAATATGGTTCAATACTTTTTCAGTTACCAATGACCATGACCTTGACCTTTGACCCGGTCGCACCTAAAATTCTACCAGGAGTTCAATGGATTTGACCAATTTTCATCAAATTTCAGGCCATTTGGTTGAACACTTTTTCATTATGCGAATAACAAGATGATGAATAAATATATAAATGCCGAGTAAAATATAACTTTCCGCAAATTTGCAAAGGTAATAATAAAATATATTAGGCCTATATGAAAATATAAACCAAATAAAGTCATTCAAAATATAATATATGATAAAACATATCTCATATTACAAATAAATATAGCAAATGCCTTGGCAAGAAGGATTTGTTCCTGGAATAAAAAGATAATATCCTAGGAGTATATCTTTCTTCCCTGGGATATTCCCTTATTATCCCAGGAATAAATCATTGCTTCTAGGGATATATCAAAAAGACATTAGTAATTTAGTTATCGAAGCACTTTAACTTTTTCTACGCATTCAGTTGGTCTGATATTTGGTCTGACAATAACCAAACATTTAATTTCTTATCTAAATTATGCAATAATAATTACAAACACAATATATATATTACTCAGTGTTCTGGAACTTTACAGACATAAGTTTTAATTGCATCTGCTAGAAAAATATTATATGCACAGTATTAAGTAAATAGAGATTCTAGTTATATTCTCCAATATTATGCATGTGAGGTATATATCAGTCTTTATGTTTTTCATACATTAAATTGATATCATTTAATTGAATACTAATGTATGATATACTATAAAGTACTTTCTTTTTATTAAAATCATCATCACAGTAACTCTACACTTCAATTTTACTTGTATAACAGGAAGTAATCATCTAAATACTGAATAATTTGAATACAAATGGAACAAACTGTTGAATTTTTACAGCAAAAGTTAAATATTGCGAGCTTTTAGTTTGATGTTGCGTGAATTGTATACTGTTTGATAATATAAAGATTCTACCATAATATTTATTATACTGTGAAAACTTTCGATACGAGTGAAATATTTATTGCAAAGTGAATAAAGTTTGAAATATTACGAACAGCTTTTAATATTACGAACAGCTTTAAATATTACGAACAGCTTTTAATATTACGAACAGCTTTTAATATTACGAACAGCTTTTAATATTACGAACAGCTTTTAATATTACGAACAGCTTTAAATATTACGAACAGCTATTAATATTACGAACAGCTTTTAATGTTACGAACAGCTTTTAATATTACGAACAGCTTTTAATATTACGAACAGCTTTTAATATTACGAACAGCTTTTAATATTACGAACAGCTTTTAATATTCCGAACAGCCTTAAATATTACGAACAGCTTTTAATATTACGAACAGCTTTTAATATTACGAACAGCTTTAAATATTACGAACAGCTTTAAATATTACGAACAGCTTTTAGTATTACGAACAGCTTTAAATATTACGAACAGCTTTTAATATTACGAACAGCTTTAAATATTACGAACAGTTTTAAATATTACGAACAGCTTTTAATATTACGAACAGCTTTAAATATTACGAACAGCTTTTAATATTACGAACAGCTTTTAATATTACGAACAGCTTTAAATATTACAAACAGCTTTGAATATTACGAACAGCTTTAAATATTACGAACAGCTTTTAATATTACGAACAGCTTTAAATATTACGAACAGCTTTTAATATTACGAACAGCTTTTAATATTACGAACAGCTTTTAATATTACGAACAGCTTTAAATATTACGAACAGCTTTAAATATTACGAACAGCTTTTAGTATTACGAACAGCTTTAAATATTACGAACAGCTTTTAATATTACGAACAGCTTTAAATATTACGAACAGCTTTAAATATTACGAACAGCTTTTAATATTACGAACAGCTTTAAATATTACGAACAGCTTTAAATATTACGAACAGCTTTTAATATTACGAACAGCTTTAAATATTACGAACAGCTTTGAATATTACGAACAGCTTTAAATATTACGAACAGCTTTTAATATTACGAACAGCTTTGAATATTACGAACAGCTTTAAATATTACGAACAGCTTTTAGTATTACGAACAGCTTTAAATATTACGAACAGCTTTGAATATTACGAACAGCTTTTAATATTACGAACAGCTTTAAATATTACGAACAGCTTTGAATATTACGAACAGCTTTAAATATTACGAACAGCTTTTAGTATTACGAACAGCTTTGAATATAACGAACAGCTTTGAATATAACGAACAACTTTGAATATAACGAACAGCTTTTAATATTCCGAACAGCCTTAAATATTACGAACAGCTTTTAATATTACGAACAGCTTTTAATATTACGAACAGCTTTAAATATTACGAACAGCTTTAAATATTACGAACAGCATTTAGTATTACGAACAGCTTTAAATATTACGAACAGCTTTTAATATTACGAACAGCTTTAAATATTACGAACAGCTTTAAATATTACGAACAGCTTTTAATATTACGAACAGCTTTAAATATTACGAACAGCTTTTAATATTACGAACAGCTTTTAATATTACGAACAGCTTTTAATATTACGAACAGCTTTAAATATTACGAACAGCTTTAAATATTACGAACAGCTTTTAGTATTACGAACAGCTTTAAATATTACGAACAGCTTTTAATATTACGAACAGCTTTAAATATTACGAACAGCTTTAAATATTACGAACAGCTTTTAATATTACGAACAGCTTTAAATATTACGAACAGCTTTAAATATTACAAACAGCTTTTAATATTACGAACAGCTTTAAATATTACGAACAGCTTTGAATATTACGAACAGCTTTAAATATTACGAACAGCTTTTAATATTACGAACAGCTTTGAATATTACGAACAGCTTTAAATATTACGAACAGCTTTTAGTATTACGAACAGCTTTAAATATTACGAACAGCTTTGAATATTACGAACAGCTTTTAATATTACGAACAGCTTTTAATATTACGAACAGCTTTGAATATTACGAACAGCTTTAAATATTACGAACAGCTTTTAGTATTACGAACAGCTTTGAATATAACGAACAGCTTTGAATATAACGAACAACTTTGAATATAACGAACAGCTTTTAATATTCCGAACAGCCTTAAATATTACGAACAGCTTTTAATATTACGAACAGCTTTTAATATTACGAACAGCTTTAAATATTACGAACAGCTTTAAATATTACGAACAGCTTTTAGTATTACGAACAGCTTTAAATATTACGAACAGCTTTTAATATTACGAACAGCTTTAAATATTACGAACAGCTTTAAATATTACGAACAGCTTTTAATATTACGAACAGCTTTAAATATTACGAACAGCTTTTAATATTACGAACAGCTTTTAATATTACGAACAGCTTTAAATATTACGAACAGCTTTGAATATTACGAACAGCTTTAAATATTACGAACAGCTTTGAATATTACGAACAGCTTTAAATATTACGAACAGCTTTTAATATTACGAACAGCTTTTAATATTACGAACAGCTTTAAATATTACGAACAGCTTTTAATATTACGAACAGCTTTTAATATTACGAACAGCTTTAAATATTACGAACAGCTTTGAATATTACGAACAGCTTTAAATATTACGAACAGCTTTTAATATTACGAACAGCTTTAAATATTACGAACAGCTTTTAATATTACGAACAGCTTTTAATATTACGAACAGCTTTTAATATTACGAACAGCTTTAAATATTACGAACAGCTTTAAATATTACGAACAGCATTTAGTATTACGAACAGCTTTAAATATTACGAACAGCTTTTAATATTACGAACAGCTTTAAATATTACGAACAGCTTTAAATATTACGAACAGCTTTTAATATTACGAACAGCTTTAAATATTACGAACAGCTTTAAATATTACGGACAGCTTTTAATATTACGAACAGCTTTAAATATTACGAACAGCTTTGAATATTACGAACAGCTTTTAATATTACGAACAGCTTTAAATATTACGAACAGCTTTGAATATTACGAACAGCTTTAAATATTACGAACAGCTTTTAATATTACGAACAGCTTTAAATATTACGAACAGCTTTTAATATTACGAACAGCTTTTAATATTACGAACAGCTTTAAATATTACGAACAGCTTTGAATATTACGAACAGCTTTAAATATTACGAACAGCTTTTAATATTACGAACAGCTTTAAATATTACGAACAGCTTTTAATATTACGAACAGCTTTTAATATTACGAACAGCTTTTAATATTACGAACAGCTTTAAATATTACGAACAGCTTTAAATATTACGAACAGCTTTTAGTATTACGAACAGCTTTAAATATTACGAACAGCTTTTAATATTACGAACAGCTTTAAATATTACGAACAGCTTTAAATATTACGAACAGCTTTTAATATTACGAACAGCTTTAAATATTACGAACAGCTTTAAATATTACGGACAGCTTTTAATATTACGAACAGCTTTAAATATTACGAACAGCTTTGAATATTACGAACAGCTTTTAATATTACGAACAGCTTTAAATATTACGAACAGCTTTGAATATTACGAACAGCTTTAAATATTACGAACAGCTTTTAATATTACGAACAGCTTTAAATATTACGAACAGCTTTTAATATTACGAACAGCTTTTAATATTACGAACAGCTTTTAATATTACGAACAGCTTTAAATATTACGAACAGCTTTAAATATTACGAACAGCTTTTAGTATTACGAACAGCTTTAAATATTACGAACAGCTTTTAATATTACGAACAGCTTTAAATATTACGAACAGCTTTAAATATTACGAACAGCTTTTAATATTACGAACAGCTTTAAATATTACGAACAGCTTTAAATATTACGAACAGCTTTTAATATTACGAACAGCTTTAAATATTACGAACAGCTTTTAATATTACGAACAGCTTTAAATATTACGAACAGCTTTGAATATTACGAACAGCTTTAAATATTACGAACAGCTTTTAATATTACGAACAGCTTTGAATATTACGAACAGCTTTAAATATTACGAACAGCTTTTAGTATTACGAACAGCTTTAAATATTACGAACAGCTTTGAATATTACGAACAGCTTTTAGTATTACGAACAGCTTTAAATATTACGAACAGCTTTGAATATTACGAACAGCTTTTAATATTACGAACAGCTTTAAATATTACGAACAGCTTTGAATATTACGAACAGCTTTAAATATTACGAACAGCTTTTAATATTACGAACAGCTTTGAATATTACGAACAGCTTTAAATATTACGAACAGCTTTTAGTATTACGAACAGCTTTAAATATTACGAACAGCTTTGAATATTACGAACAGCTTTTAGTATTACGAACAGCTTTAAATATTACGAACAGCTTTGAATATTACGAACAGCTTTTAATATTACGAACAGCTTTAAATATTACGAACAGCTTTGAATATTACGAACAGCTTCAAATAGTACGAACAGCTTTTAGTATTACGAACAGCTTTGAATATAACGAACAGCTTTGAATATAACGAACAGCTTTGAATATAACGAACAGCTTTTAATATTACGAACAGCTTTTAGTATTACGAACAGCTTTGAATATAACGAACAGCTTTTAATATCACGAACACCTTAAACACATGCTGAACAAAGTTAATTAATTTGATAATTAATTAATAATAGTGTTTCCTAATCTATTTCATATCAATTTAATAACTAACTTAAAAACAATAAGCTAGAATTTTCTCGTATATTGACTATATGTCCATACCAGGTTGTTTGATGTAATTATAACATTAAACCTTTAGTTTCTCATTAAACTGGTCTGTATTAGAATGTTCCTATCGATAATTACTTCAAAGGCTGGCGAATGATTAGAATCCAATATCAGTTAGGTGAATAACATCCTTCTACCGAGCATCTCATTGTATATTAGAAGCGGTAACTCTATCAATAAATGAAGTTCTAATTGAATAGGAGATATTGAAATTCTTTCCGAATCGAATAAAAGAATATATTGCTTATTATATACCTCGAGGAAATAATTAACATATATTCACTTAGAGAACATATGAATATAATGTACTATCTGAGAAAAGAGTCACTGTGATGATGTACTATCTGAGAAAAGAGTCACTGTGATGATGTACTATCAGAGAAAAGAGTCACTGTGATGATGTACTATCAGAGAAAAGAGTCACTGTGATGATGTACAATTAGAGAAAAGAGTCACTGTGATGATGTACTATCAGAGAAAAGAGTCACTGTGATGATGTACTATCAGAGAAATGAGTCACTGTGATGAAGTACTATTAGAGAAAAGAGTCACTGTGATGATGTACTATCAGAGAAAAAGAGTCACTGTGATGATGTACTATCAGAGAAAAGAGTCACTGTGATGATGTACTATCAGAGAAAAGAGTCACTGTGATGATGTACAATCAGAGAAAAGAGTCACTGTGATGATGTACTATCAGAGAAATGAGTCACTGTGATGAAGTACTATTAGAGAAAAGAGTCACTGTGATGATGTACTATCAGAGAAAAGAGTCACTGTGATGATGTACTATCAGAGAAAAGAGTCACTGTGATGATGTACTATCAGAGAAAAGAGTCACTGTGATGATGTACTATCAGAGAAAAGAGTCACTGTGATGATGTACTATCAGAGAAAAGAGTCACTGTGATGATGTACTATCAGAGAAAAGAGTCACTTTGATGATGTACTATCAGAGAAAAGAGTCACTGTGATGATGAACTATCAGAGAAAAGAGTCACTGTGATGATGTACTGTCAGAGAAAAGAGTCACTGTGTTGATGTACTGTCAGAGAAAAGAGTCACTGTGTTGATGTACTATCAGAGAAAAGAGTCACTGGGATGATGTACTATCAGAGAAAAGAGTCACTGTGATGATGTACTATCAGTGAAAAGAGTCACTGTGATGATGTACTATCAGAGAAAAGAGTCACTGTGATGATGTACTATCAGAGAAAAGAGTCGCTGTGATGATGTACTATCAGAGAAAAGAGTCTTTGTGATGATGTACTATCAGAGAAAAGAGTCTTTGTGATGATGTACTATCAGAGAAAAGAGTCTTTGTGATGATGTACTATCAGAGAAAAGAGTCTTTGTGATGATGTACTATCAGAGAAAAGAGTCTTTGTGATGATGTACTATCAGAGAAAAGAGTCACTGTGATGATGTACTATCAGAGAAAAGAGTCTTTGTGATGATGTACTATCAGATAAAAAGTCATATTTTCAAATTTATCATAATTGTTATGGTGTACTCATACCAATTCTAAAAAATTAACAAACATAACAATTAGTAAAGTTTCTCTACTTTAATGTGAAATTAAATAACTTTTAAAAATCATTACACACACACATTTTTTCGACTAATAACTCATTGAACCAATCTATCTTAATTATAACGAGCTATTACTTTCCAACTCTACAGAGCTTAGGTGACATACGTCAAAAATGAAATTCTAAACACTGTAGCCAAAGTAGTTGAGTAACTGTTAAAGTAGTTAGACTAACTAAAGTAGTAATACTAACTAAAGTAGTTAAAGTAGTAGACTCACCTCTGCAAAGCACTAGGTACACTGCCGGCAAAACAAGGCAACACAGGAGTCATTCCGAACTGCCTCATCCTGCCTAAGATTTTCTTCTGTAAGATCTCTGTGGCATTGTGCCATGAGAGAGGCAAACCACTGCCCCATGCCATCAAGTTACCCATTCTGTTCCTAGGGGGAGAAATGATATTATTTCAACAATGTTGAACTGCTTGCAAACAGTGATGGTCACTGATTAATAATTAAGTATTTGTAAATATTTTTCTTTCATTTATTGTATCCCTTGGTTTGTTAATTAAAATAGTTCAGTTTGTTTTGAAATATCAACCTAATTCGAATGCTATTAGAACGATGTAAATTATATTTCTAAACCTACTTTCATTGAACAGAAAAAGTATAATTAAAAATATACTAAAAACCAATCAAGTAAAATATAATATAACGAAGCATTGATCTCATTGAAATAGTAATAATATTCGAAAGATGTGGCTGAGTATTACTTTAATTGCTTGTTCCAGCCTTAAATAAAATGAATAATAATTATTCTTCACAAAAAATAATTTACTTACTGTTGCATAAAATAATTTAAATTCATTTTATTTCTTCCGCAATAAAATGAGTATTGTGGAGAGAGAGTTATGGTGGGGCCATAGAAGATTGAGAGAAGACCACACTCAATCTTCCATGTCCCAAAGATAACTTTCTATGTGGGGAAGATATTAATATAACTGTTTCTAAACCATTCATTGCAAAGTTTTCACTCAATAAAGTAATCAAATTGCAATCATCATCAACTGACCAAGATAGAAATGCAGGTCCGCTAAAATGTTTGTGCAGTTCTTCTTCCCTCAGTCCGAGCTTTAGATAAACTCTCCTCCAAATTGCCTCCTGACCTGACAACAAAGCAATTAATTGCAAATAACTCTGATATCAATTATCTCACAGACAGCAAGAATGCAATTCTATTTATTGAAATTATATTCACTCGGTAAAGTTTCATATGAATTCTCTTAACTATATCCAAGTTACCACAACTTGTACACAGAAACAATTCAAATTAATAATTCACATTGCATTATCATCTCTTATTCTTTTGATTACAATTATCTTGGTTCAACAAACAGGGAGATGTAATCACATACCCAGTGAAAAAGTTAGGTAAGGTGAATCGATAGAACTATAAGGAGATCTGCCTAAATCTCCTTCTGCCCATCATATAACTATCTCTCTTGGTGAATATAATCTATATGATACAACAGAAAAACAGTAAATGGAGGATCTGGATGATAAACCATTGATAGAATCAGTTTAATCAATGAAAAACTCTTTAATCGAATCACAATATCGTAACATCATTCAATAATTATAATATACTATCGGGACACGGGAAATTCCACGGAATGAGATACATATTTAATCAACAAGTGTGTCTTGATATAAATAATATATTGCTGGATAGCCCAGTGAATTAGTGCTATATACTGCGAAGTAATGGAAAAAAATATAATACCCAATATAATGATAGTAAAAAAACGTCATTTTTTCAGTCAAAGCTACGGCATTTGCTTATATTAAATTTCTGAAATTTCGGTTGGACTAGCTTACTAACTAACTAAGAAAGAGACGTATTAAATTATATTATGATTATACATCGTAGGAAAGAAATATAACACATGCCTACATGAGTAACTCATAAGATATTAAATGAAGCTTTACTATATTAATGCAATTTCTAATATTAAGAGAATATTGTTAGGCTGCCTTCATTTTGCTCCGCTCAGTGTATGAATACCTAGCTTTGATATCATCAAAATTAAATGACCCCAGACAATAGTTAATACTGATAATAAGCAACATTAGCCCGATATATAAGGGCACAGAGGCCCATATGATAAAAGCCTCTTCTTATCAGATGCTTCAACTATTCCAAGCAACTAAACAATCGCCGTAAGATAGGCGTATAATTATTCTGAGAGAAGACAAGTTCGATGGCAAGTTTGTTTACAGAATGCTGAGCCATTTCAGTGCGCCACATCAGTCAAACTCGGCACGCAACTTAAATTCAATTAAACTAAGAAGTTATTCAATTACCTTCAAAGGCCAAAACGAAAACGCAATAAACAAGATTTATTTGGGGTCCATATTTAGGACGAAATGTTATTATTGTACTCTGTATTCTAACTATACTTTGTATTCTATACTATACGTACTTTGTATTCTATACTATACTTTGTATTCCATACTATACTTTGTATTATATACTATACTTTGTATTCTATATTGTACTTTGTATTCTATACTGTATTTTACTGTACTTTGTATTGTATTGTATGCTATTGACTATAGTATATATTATTCGTGAGCGGATAAAATGCCTATGGATAAAAATTAATGCCTTACGTACAAAATGCCTAACGGACAAAATGCCTAAAGATCAAAATGCCTAACGGACAAAATGCCTAAAATACATTGTACACTTATTTCCAGTGTCTGAATATTGGAAAAATATTTCTAATTTTTACAAAGTGAGACCAAGTGGAAACAATGAACCTGTCTCATTGAGAGATTATTAAATCTTTGCCAGATATAACTGGAATATTTGTACTTAGTGTAAACCCTGTCTTGTTTCGCTGTTATGTGCTTTATTACTAAAGTGTTTGTTCTATTCAACAAATCAATTGAATTTAATCATCTTTCTCTATTTTTATTTCATTATTAGATATCTATATGTTATTCTATTTTGATTTGAAAATAGAGATAATGTATGTTTCATTAGATTGCTATAATCATCTTATTTTATTTTGATTTAAAAAAAGTGTAGTGTATATCGTATTAAATAGCTATAATAATTTTCAATCTATGGTGATATGTTTATTGTTGTTTATAGTTTTTTTTAATTCAAAAAGCAAGTAAGGTAATTTCAATGTTTATATACGTTAGTTCTGACACGCAATTAACGGTTCTAGGAAAATTAAGTCTCGTTTTATAATGATTTTATTACAGAGCAGTAACAGA
Source organism: Caprella mutica (assembly GCA_947561585.1). Lineage (NCBI taxonomy): Eukaryota > Metazoa > Arthropoda > Malacostraca > Amphipoda > Caprellidae > Caprella > Caprella mutica. Next base: position 89,435 of record CANNZV010002317.1, on the reverse strand, counting down.
AAAGTTGAAATTATGAATACTAAAATGTGTAAAGTAGTTAGTAAAAGTGGATAACATCTTTAACCATTGGAAAATGATACGTAACATTAGGAATTTTGACATTTATGTAGCATAAGATTTGAGCGGAAGGTTTGGTCTGGGGTATAAATAAAACAAAATAACAGTTAGATGTATCGCCGTATCGGGGGGGGGGATACGGATTTATGTTGAAGGGCCACTTATAATATAATTCCGAGACCAAAATTTTCGAGACCAAGTTTTCCTGACCGACACTTCCGGCCACCACAATTAAATATCCATAGTTATAAAAAAATACCGTCGATATTTGTATTGTTTAACTAAAGCTCCGTTGGAAAAAATCTAGTATTCTTTATAAATTGTAACTGGGATTTTTTTTACATAGGCTTTACATCAATTTTATGAAATATTATTTGATGTCCAATGAGAAGCTTTATTAAAATATCGTGTTTACCATTCTATATTTACCAATATATTTAATTACAGAAATCACTTCTGTAATCACATCTGGTCGGCCCTTTTATTTAAAAAATCGAGTTGATTCTTTTATTCTCTCTCCATCATTCTTTTACGTCATTATTTCACTATTTTATTTTCTATATTGATATATTTGGTACATTAGGCATTTTTTGCGTTATTCAGTTTGTCCGCAAGGTATTTTGTCAGTTAGGCATTTTGTCCGTATGCATTTTGACTGTAGGCGTTTTGTCCGTAGGCGTTTTGTCCTAGTACCATTATTATCAGAGGTTATTTAAACTCAACGTTGAAGGTATTTTAGGTTTCAAGCTTTCGAATAGAAAGATTTGTATTCATCTTCAGGAATAAAAGGCGAAAAACTTTGACCTAACAATGAATTTTAACAAGCGGGTACACAGGAACAAGAGGACACTTAGAGACAAGAGGACACATGGGAAACAGAAGAAACTTAGGAACAAGAGGACACTGAGGAATAAGAGGACACTTAGGAACAAAAGGACACTTACGAACGAGAGGACACTTAGGAACAAGAGGACACTTTTGAGCATGAGGACACTTTGCAACAAGAAAATACTTAGGGAACAATTGGACACTTAGGAACAAGAGGACACTTAGGAACAAGAGGACACTTAGGAACAAGAGGACACTTAGGAACAAGAGGACACTTAGGAACAAGAGGACACTTAGGAACAAGAGAACGCTTAGGAACAAGAGGACATTTAGAAACAAGAGGACACTTAGGAACAAAAGGACACTTAGGAACAAGAGGACACTTAGGAACAAGAGGACACTTAGGAACAAGAGGACACTTAGGAACAAGAGGACACTTAGGAACAAGAGGACACTTAGGAACAAGAGAACGCTTAGGAACAAGAGGACATTTAGAAACAAGAGGACACTTAGGAACAAAAGGACACTTAGGAACAAGAGGGCACTTAAGAACAAGAGGACACTTAGGAACAAGAGGACACTTATGAACAGGAGGACACTTAGGACAGGAGGACACTTAGGAACAATAGGGCACTTAGGAACAAGAGGGCACTTAGGAACAAGAGGACACTTAGGAACATGAGGACACTTATGAACAAGAGGACACTTAGGACAAGAGGACACTTAGGAACTAGAGGACACTTAGGAACAAGAGGACACTTAGGAACAAGAGGACATTTAGGAAGAATTGGACACTTATGAGCAAGAGGACACTTAGGAACAAGAGGGCACTTAGGAATAAGAGGACACTTAGGAACAAGAGGACACTTAGGAACAAGAGGACACTTAGGAACAAGAGGACACTTAGGAACAAGAGGACACTTAGGAACAAGAGAACGCTTAGGAACAAGAGGACATTTAGAAACAAGAGGACACTTAGGAACAAAAGGACACTTAGGAACAATAGGGTACTTAAGAACAAGAGGACACTTAGGAACAAGAGGACACTTATGAACAGGAGGACACTTATGACAAGAGGACACTTAGGAACAATAGGGCACTTAGGAACAAGAGGGCACTTAGGAACAAGAGGACACTTAGGAACATGAGGACACTTATGAACAAGAGGACACTTAGGACAAGAGGACACTTAGGAACTAGAGGACACTTAGGAACAAGAGGGCACTTAGGAACAAGAGGACACTTAGGAACAATAGGACACTTATGAACAAGAGGACACTTAGAAACAAGAGGACACTTAGGAACAAGAGGACACTTAGGAACAAGAGGACACTTAGAAACAAGAGGACACTTAGGAACAAGAGGACACTTATGAACAAGAGGACACTTAGAAACAAGAGGACACTTAGGAACAAGAGGACACTTAGGAACAAGAGGGCACCTAAGAACAAGAGGGCACCTAGGAACAAGAGGGCACTTAGGAACAAGAGGACACTTAGGAACAATAGTACACTTATGAACAAGAGGACACTTAGAAACAAGAGGGCACTTAGGAACAAGAGGACACTTAGGAACAAGAGGACACTTAAGAACAAGAGGACACCTAGGAACAAGAGGGCACTTAGGAACAAGAGGACACTTAGGAACAAAAGGGCACTTAGGAACAAGAGGACACTTAGGAACAATAGTACACTTATGAACAAGAGGACACTTAGAAGCAAGAGGGCACTTAGGAACAAGAGGACACTTAGGAACAAGAGGACACTTAGGAACAAGTGGACACCTAGGAACAAGAGGACACTTAGGAACAAGAGTACACTTAGGAACAAGAGGACATTTAGGAACAAGAGGACACTTAGGAACAAGAGGACACCTAGGAACAAGAGGACACATAGGAACAAGAGAACACTTAGGAACAAGAGGACATTTAGGAACAAGAGGACACTTATGAGCAAGAGGACACATAGGAACAAGGGGACATTTAGGAACAAGAGGACACTTAGGAACAAGAGGACACTTAGGAACAAGGGGACATTTAGGAACAAGAGGACACTTAGGAACAAGAGGACACTTAGGAACAAGGGGACATTTAGGAACAAGAGGACACTTAGGAACAAGAGGACACTTAAGAACAAGAGGACACTTAGGAACAAGAGGACACTTAGGAACAAGAGGACACTTAGAAACAAGGGGACATTTAGGAACAAGAGGACACTTATGAGCAAGAGGACACTTAGGAACAATAGGACACTTATGAATAAGAAGACACTTAGAAACAAGAGGACACTTAGGAAAAATAGGACACCTATGAACAAGAGGACACTTAGAAACAAGAAGGCACTTAGGAGCAAGGGGGCATTTAGGAACAAGAGGACACTTAGGAACAAGAGGACACTTAGGAACAAGAGGACATTTAGGAACAAGAGGACATTTAGGAACAAGAGGACACTTAGGAACAAGAGGACACTTAGGAACAAGAGGACACTTAGGAACAAGAGGACACTTAGGAACAAGAGGACATTTAGGAACAAGAGGACACTTAGGAACAAGAGGACACTTAGGAACAAGAGGACATTTAGGAACAAGAGGACATTTAGGAACAAGAGGACACTTAGGAACAAGAGGACACTTAGGAACAAGAGGACACTTAGGAACAAGGGGACATTTAGGAACAAGAGGATACTTAGGGACAAGAGGACACTTATGAGCAAGAGGACACTTAGGAACAAGAGGACATTTAGGAACAAGAGGACACTTAGGAACAAGAGGACACTTAGGAACAAGAGGACATTTAGGAACAAGAGGACATTTAGGAACAAGAGGACACTTAGGAACAAGAGGACACTTAGGAACAAGAGGACACTTAGGAACAAGAGGACACTTAGGAACAAGAGGACATTTAGGAACAAGAGGACACTTAGGAACAAGAGGACACTTAGGAACAAGAGGACATTTAGGAACAAGAGGACATTTAGGAACAAGAGGACACTTAGGAACAAGAGGACACTTAGGAACAAGAGGACACTTAGGAACAAGGGGACATTTAGGAACAAGAGGATACTTAGGGACAAGAGGACACTTATGAGCAAGAGGACACTTAGGAACAAGAGGACATTTAGGAACAAGAGGACATTTAGGAACAAGAGGACACTTATGAGCAAGAGGACACTTAGGAACAATAGGACACTTATGAACAAGAGGACACTTAGAAACAAGAGGACACTCAGGAACAAGAGGACACTTAGGAACAAGGGGACATTTAGGAACAAGAGGACATTTAGGAACAAGAGGACACTTATGAGCAAGAGGACACTTAGGAACAATAGGACACTTATGAACAAGAGGACACTTAGAAACAAGAGGACACTCAGGAACAAGAGGACACTTAGGAACAAGAGAACATTTAGGAACAAGAGGACATTTAGGAACAAGAGGACACTTAGGAACAAGAGAACACTTAGGAACAAGAGGACACTTAGGAACAAGGGGACATTTAGGAACAAGAGGATACTTAGGGACAAGAGGACACTTATGAGCAAGAGGACACTTAGGAACAAGAGGACATTTAGGAACAAGAGGACACTTAGGAACAAGAGGACACTTAGGAACAAGAGGACATTTAGGAACAAGAGGACATTTAGGAACAAGAGGACACTTAGGAACAAGAGGACACTTAGGAACAAGAGGACACTTAGGAACAAGAGGACACTTAGGAACAAGAGGACATTTAGGAACAAGAGGACACTTAGGAACAAGAGGACACTTAGGAACAAGAGGACATTTAGGAACAAGAGGACATTTAGGAACAAGAGGACACTTAGGAACAAGAGGACACTTAGGAACAAGAGGACACTTAGGAACAAGGGGACATTTAGGAACAAGAGGATACTTAGGGACAAGAGGACACTTATGAGCAAGAGGACACTTAGGAACAAGAGGACATTTAGGAACAAGAGGACATTTAGGAACAAGAGGACACTTATGAGCAAGAGGACACTTAGGAACAATAGGACACTTATGAACAAGAGGACACTTAGAAACAAGAGGACACTCAGGAACAAGAGGACACTTAGGAACAAGGGGACATTTAGGAACAAGAGGACATTTAGGAACAAGAGGACACTTATGAGCAAGAGGACACTTAGGAACAATAGGACACTTATGAACAAGAGGACACTTAGAAACAAGAGGACACTCAGGAACAAGAGGACACTTAGGAACAAGAGAACATTTAGGAACAAGAGGACATTTAGGAACAAGAGGACACTTAGGAACAAGAGAACACTTAGGAACAAGAGGACACTTAGGAACAAGGGGACATTTAGGAACAAGAGGACACTTAGGAACAAGAGGACACTTAGGAACAAGAGGACACTTAGGAACAAGAGGACACTTAGGAACAAGAGGGCACTTAGGAACAAGAGGACACTTAGGAACAAGAGGACACTTAGGAACAAGGGGACATTTAGGAACAAGAGGACACTTAGGAACAAGAGGACACTTAGGAACAAGAGGACACTTAGGAACAAGGGGACATTTAGGAACAAGAGGACACTTAGGAACAAGAGGACACTTAGGAACAAGAGGACACTTAGGAACAAGAGGACACTTAGGAACAAGAGGGCACTTAGGAACAAGAGGGCACTTAGGAACAAGAGGGCACTTAGGAACAAGAGGGCACTTAGGAACAAGAGGGCACTTAGGAACAAGAGGACACATATGATGAAGAATAGAACATGCCCTTAAGAGCAATATAGGACAGATTTAAAATAAGATAATTTTGAAAACACGAGGATATTTTAAACAAAACTAAATAAAAAAATACGGGAAGATGAAATGAAAGGAATTAAATGTAAAGCTGTGGATGAAGACGGATGGTTTAATCACACCTCTTATAGCTTCAAGCGGTTGTCTGATGGTGTAAACTGAGCCCCTTATTGGAAGTTAAAATGTTAGAGTTTAGAGAGGTATACTGATAGTGTTAATCGTAAAAGTTTAAAAAATAGATTTAACTCTAGAATAATAATGGTTTAGCTAGACACTCATCAATTCCATTGTTTATCTATAAATTTCAAAATTTATTTGTAAATTGTAAACTGAATTAAATAATAGAATATAGGATGGTTAGCTTATATAGAAAGTAGCTGTCCAACATACAACAGTTGGTCATAAAATTCATTGTTATATAGGTCCTGCTGTATCATCTTTGTACCTGACGATGAATAGAAATCTTTCTATTCGAAAGCTTGAGTTTGAATAAGCCTACTAAAGGTACACTGAGAAAAACTGCTAGTCAGCCTGCCTCGTCGCTTAAGTCAAGGCTGGCAAATCTCCAATATTGGTATATTTTTCTTGAGTGACTCTAACTGATTAACTATAACAATATGACTCTTGTTTTTGAGTAGATATTAGGATGAGTCAAATTGACTCACATTTTTGAGCCAGTTTTGGGACAAACTGAAAACTCACATTTTGAGTCAATTTGACTCGTATTTTTTCCAGTGAAGAAGATACTTTGAAACAAGAGGTAACATATGACCAAGAGGAATTAGGAACAAGAGGACACATATAAACAACATGACACATAAGATCAAGAGGACACACATAGGTACAAGGATCGTATACACACATAGGAATACAGAACACACATAGGAATAGAGAACACACATAGGAATAGAGAACACACATAGGAATAGAGAACACACATAGGAATAGAGAACACACATAGGAATAGAGAACACACACAGGAATAGAGAATACACATAGGAATAGAGAACACACATAGGAATACAGAACACACATAGGAAAAGAGAACCATAGGAATAGAGAACACACATTGGAATAGAGAACAAACATAGGAATAGAGAACACACATTGGAATAGAGAACACACACAGGAATAGAGAACACACATAGGAATAGAGAACTCACATAGGAATAGAGAACAGACTTAGGAATAGAGAACAAACATAGGAATAGAGAACAAACATAGAAATAGAAAACACACATAGGAATAGAGAACAAACATAGGAATAGAGAACACACATAGGAATAGAGAACAAACATAGGATTAGAGAACACACATAGGAATAGAGAACAAACATAGGAATAGAGAACACACATAGGAATAGAGAACACACATAGGAATAGAGAACACACATAGGAATAGAGAACAAACATAGGATTAGAGAACACACATAGGAATAGAGAACAAACATAGGAATAGAGAACACACATAGGAATAGAGAACAAACATAGGAATAGAGAACACACATAGGAATAGAGAACAAACATAGGAATAAAGAACACACATAGGATTAGAGAACACACATAGGATTAGAGGACACACATAGGAATAGAGAACACACATAGGATTAGAGAACACACATATGAATAGAGAACAAACATAGGAATAGAGAACACACATAGGAATAGAGAACACACATAGGAATAGAGAACAAACATAGGAATAAAGAACACACATAGGAATAGAGAACACACATAGGAATAGAAAACACACATAGGAATAGAGAACAAACATAGGAATAGAAAACACACATAGGAATAGAGAACAAACATAGGAATAGAGAAGACACATAGGAATAGAGAACAAACATAGGAATAGAGAACACACATAGGAATAGAGAACAAACATAGGAATAGAGAACACACATAGGAATAGAGAACAAACATAGAAATAAAGAACAAATATAGGAATAGAGAACACACATAGGATTAGAGGACACACATAGGAATAGAGAACACACATAGGATTATAGGACACACATAGGATTACCGAATAGAGAACACACGTAGGAACAAGTGAACACACATAGAAACAAGATGAAAAAAGAAGGCAATTAAGAACAAAATAACACATATATAGAAACAAAAGGACAGAAGTAGAGCTTTTCTAGCGAAAGAATATTGTCAGCAGTAGCTATATTGTAGTACCAAATTTTCACATTTTTGGTTTCAAATTTCAATATTCAATAGATTAATTAATGATTATAAACTATAAGATAGATAGCCTAAATAGAATGATAGTAACCAACATACAACTATTGATGATAAAATTCAGTGTATCTTCCAGGTTGCCCGCCCTTCTCCTGATGCTGATCTTTTCTATTCGATAGTTTGACACCAAGAAAATACCCTCAACGCTGAGTTTAAATAACCTCTGATAATACTATGTCTAATCATAATTCCTCAGTTTTAATTACTAAATGCATTATCCGTTTATAAGTCACAAAGAACATAATATTACTAATTTCTTCTCTCCATCTCTCACAAACAATAAATGACAATGTTCAGCCGAAAACATCTTATTTTGAGTGCTAGGCGTGTAATAGTTTCTGTGTAGCGGCTCAAGAGCTCTTAGAGTCTATAGGTTTTCTCATAACCCTTTGTTTCGCGTGTTATGAGATTGTACCCTACAGCAGAAATTCTATAGGCTCATACATACGCCTTCTGAAGACAAATTAGAGTAGGATATATAGGACCACTATATTAATAATTAAATCAGTGTGCATTATTATGGGAATAAGCATTCTTTTAACCTATATAATATATCTTTTTTTATCCATCTCTTTTCTCTTTATATCGAATCTATTTCCTCTTTTTATCCGTCACTTTTTTGCATTGATTTTTATCTATCTCCATTTAAATCAAAAGAGAGAGGGAGATTCGTAGTATTTAATAACATACAAAAGTTACTCAATATATCCCCCTTCTCTTTGATAACCTGGCGAAGACGAGGGATCATCTGATCACATGTGACACGCTCACTTTCAGCGTCTATATTTCCTACCAAATTTGTTCAATTTCAGCTTCAGAGCAACCACACTCGAATGGGAAATGCCTCATATTGTCTGCTATAAAATGGGTCACTAAATCCAATTGAAACATATAGCTTATAAATTTGTATGTCATACATGGCATGTTAAAATCTTACCAATTTTTTTATGGATATTCAAATATACTATGAACCGAGAATAATATATTGGTTTTACGTATATAATACATAAAGGTTATTTCTTTGTGTTTTCGTACTGTAATAAAATAATTTTTTCAGTATTACTGACAATTTCAGAAATTAAAAAACAAGAATTACACCAATTAGGAATATATGCTGTATAATAATCGCCTATGATTTATTAATCAAAACTTTCTGTCGTATATAAGCAGTGTCCGGTTATTTCACCGATAACACTTTCGAAGCACGACGCTTTCGGCGAAGCACACTTTCGCCGAAAATTTAAAAAAAACACCATGTAATAAAATGTAAATAAATATAGTACACCTAAAGTTATAGTCCACCTCGGCCTCCCCGGTCAGGTTTTATAGTAACAAAATGAAAATGTATACGTTACTTTTTCACTGTAAAATAAGTGATAAATTGTTGGCATATTTTTGGCGAAAGTGTCATTCAGCGAAAACCATGCGGCCAAAATATTTTCGGCAAAATTCTTTTCAGCGAAAGAGTTCCCGGCGAAAGGACCTAACACCATTTAATACATAGATTACCTGTGAAAGCCAAAGGAAGGTTTATGCCATTGAGAGCCATCCAGTCAATTTCTCTTTCCCATCTTGGCCACTGCCACCAAACACTCGAGTAAGAAACTGTACACACATTCTGGTAGTAGCGAACTCTGTGAAAGAGTAGAAAATAGGGATATTAGAACACACATTCTGGTAGTAGCGAACTCTGTGAAAGAGTAGGGAAATAGGGACATTAGAACACACTTTCTGGTAGTAGCGAACTCTGTGAAAGAGTAGGAAAATAGGGACATTAGAACACACATTCTGGTAGTAGCGAACTCTGTGATAAAGTAGGGAAATAGGGACATTAGAACACACATTCTGGTAGTAGCAAACTCTGTGAAAGAGTAGGAAAATAGGGACATTAGAACACACATTCTGGTAGTAGCGAACTCTGTGAAGAGTAGGAAAATAGGGACATTAGAACACACATTCTGGTAGTAGCGAACTCTGTGAAAGAGTAGGAAAATAGGGACATTAGAACACACTTTCTGGTAGTAGCGAACTCTGTGAAAGAGTAGCAAAGTAGGGACATTAGAACACACTTTCTGGTAGTAGCGAACTCTGTGAAAGAGTAGCAAAATAGGGACATTAGAACACACTTTCTGGTAGTAGCGAACTCTGTGAAAGAGTAGCAAAATAGGGACATTAGAACACACTTTCTGGTAATGAAATGAAGTAATAGATATGATTAGAGTGCTAAACAATATTTACCAAGCTTGATAGTAAAGTAAACCAATAACCAATCAATTATTAGAATAGAAAAGAAAAATGCACTTTATCTGTGTTTTTTTTTGCCAAGCTTTCACACGGTCCTGCAATTAATTGTTGAATTAACAACATTGAAAAGAATGTTATGTAATATAAAAAATTATAAAGTATTGCGTTTAGTTTTGTTGTAAATGTATTCAAATAAGTTATATAAGCTTCGAAATAATAAAAAGCAAACATTGCATTGTTTTCCCATTTTAATATAGTAGCGAACTCTGAGCAAAAGAATGAATTAGATAATATTTTAATCAGAGACTACATTATGTAAGCCTTGACGAAACATTATATCTATTATTTCGGTGTCAATATTTTGACTAGTGTGATCAGTTGATAATGGCTGCAGTATGCGTCCAAACTTTAGACTCTAACTTCACACCATCTGAAGTTAATATCTAGTAACATGGTTCTGAATTGATACGGCGAATGTAATGTATCTTTTTATATTTGCCTCTTATGTGTCTTGGTATGATATTATTAAAATAATTTGATTTTATTAAGATCATATGGCATGATTAACATGAATATCTTGATTAAAAGTGTATTGAGTATTTTAGCTTAAAAGCATGGCTCTTGTATATATACCAGTTTTTTCTACCGTTGATTACATCAATAAAATTAAAACAATTCAAACCAATAATGAACTTCTACCGGTCACTTTTGCAAACTGTGAATATCTATTGTTTCAAATAATCGTTCAAAAAACGACATGTTATCATCATCTTAGCATGATTCAAGCAAGAAATATTTCAAAATGTGTAGATACTTCGAGTGACAAAGTAGCAGTAATTTTAACTTGATTCTCACCGGTCCTTAGATGTGATGGTGAAGTTTGCTGATGGTAAAACTTTTGGCAAGTTGAGCTGATCCGCTTCCCAAGAGATGTGGCAGTTGCAGAAATATTTAAGGTAGTGGAGGATGCCGAATGAAGCCGCCACTCCTCCACCTGATTCCACTGACACTCTTCCACCGGTTGAACTTACCTTATGAATATATAATACACAGTTAAAGCGAGAAAATAATTCATGAACTTAATATATATTGAAGTAAGAACGAGAAGTTTTGAAAAAATCGATCGTATTATAATTTATACTGACTTCTAACTCCACCCATGAAGCAATGATTCTCGGGCCAATGTTGTCCTAATAATGCCACTGTTGTCCCAATATTGGTCCAAGGAACATTGCTACCTGGGCAATGTAGATAATTTACCTTCACTTGGTCTCTGCCAAAAGTTTTCGGATTGATCCTAACTTCAAAGAGTTGATAATGTTCAGGTAGCAGTCTTTTAATGAGGCCCAAAACAGCTTCTCTTTGAGTGTCCTCTGCATTCAGTGTGTTTCTATCGAGTACTTCGTCAAGTGAATCTGAGAATTGAGGGAACAACATTTGCAATTTCTATTACTAGGGTTAAAATGGGGAAATTTCTTCCTTCTCTCTCTCCTCTGACTTAAAACTGAGTTACAAAACCCAGACGAACAATTATTGCAAACGGCGATTATTTGTTTTCGAGAACCAATTTCAATAGAAGATAAAAAATCATCAATTATTTTAATTTTTTTAATTTTTGCATCACTTTTCGTCGGAAATGCGTGACTAAAAATATAAATTATAAATAAATTCCTAAATTATAATATCTTTAATGTTTACCGTAATCGAAATTAATCGGCAATCAGCACATTATGCTTTTTTTTCGAACGGATATTTACACTTTTAAATTAAATTACAAATTTAAAAATAAATCATCCTCTGAATATGTAAAATTAAAATTGGTTTACAATTTAGGGAGATAACATATTTTTAAAATCAGTATATGCTATTAAATTATTTCGATTAGATTAGTCAGTTTTTATATTATGCTCATATAATTCATAATGATGATTAACTTTTCAAAATTATATTTATTAGAAAAATATTAATTAATATCAATAAGCATAAACGAGAAAAAATTATAATGGGACCCGAGTGAATAAATTCTCCTACTTAATATTCTTTGGCCCCACCATAAATTTCTCTCTGGGTAGACTAAACTAACTGATATAAATGTAAAATATTTATAAACCAGAAAAATCCATTACATAGTTTGCAAAGTGTATCATTACAGAATAAGTCAACACTCAACAGCATCATTATAAGACTTTTTCAAGTAAAAGACTCACCTCTACAAACTCTACCCTCTGAATAACAAACACAAAGAGACATTACAAATACACTGATGATAAGCCTCATGATGACTTAGCATTTCCTGTATGTAATGTACGTGAAGGAAGAGTACAGCTATTTGCATGTATCTTCCATTGACCATAAATCGAATCTAAATAAAACAAAACTGGCCCAGTTGCGAAATACGACTCCCTTGAAATAGAAAAATTCGATCCGACTCCTCACATGGTAATTAAATCGTAACTCTTCAGTATTCCTACGGGGAGAAATTCAATGACAGCTATATAGAGACGATATTAAAACAATCAAACTCCTCTTAAGTGATGAAATTATTTGAATTCAATAATAATTAGAATAAATATAATAGCAAATTTTTGTATCACAGTTACGGCAAACTATACCAACTTATTAATGTGATTGCTTCAAACATTTGATGAAGAATATTTAATTGTATTATAAAGTTTAATAAAGGATATTTCATTGTATTATAAGGTTTAATAAGTTGTACTTAAAATGAATGGTATAAACATAGAAAGGCTTTTTGCTTATCAATTGAAGGTATGGTTAGGTGACAGCCATCTCTTTTCAATCACCAAAATATCACGTTTTAAGATTGAGGAGTCGTATATAATTTTAATATTTGGAAGGTGTCGTATTTTGTGACAGCCATCATTAAAAACACAAAAAAAACTTATTTTCTATTGGAGGGAGTCGTATTTCGCAACTGGGCCACAAAACTATTATTTTTAAAATAGTGTAAATCAGTCAATCTTTAAGGAACACCTTACCAACACTGTTACTATACCATAAGGAACCCCTTAGCAACACTAGTACTACCATAAGGAACACCTTACCAACACTAGTACTACCATAAGGAACACCATAGCAACACTAGTATTACCATAAGGAACACCTTACCAACACTAGCACTACCATAAGGAACACCTTAGCAACACTAGTACTACCATAAGGAACACCATACCAACACTAGTTCTACCATAAGGACACCACACCAACACTAGTCTCAGTTCATGCACTAGTGGTAGCTACAGTCTAGTACTATGATATACCACTAATATACACAATCTACCCTATCGAAAGAGGATGTGCGGTATATCTCTTACTATAGGACAGCTCGTACTATGAACTTTAATTAATATAATCGTCAGATCGTTTGTTATTGTGGATTACGTTGATTATAGGACGTAATTAATTTACTGCAAAATACGTATTATGATTTCAGATATTATCAATTGAATTACGATTGATTATTTTATCAACGTAGATATAGATGATCTAAAAGATCAGATCAAAAGCAGGTGATCCTGTCCAGGTATAAATTCTTTGATGTCATCATAATATTTTGGTTGTTTTTCGAATGGTTCTAGGAATTTTCGCAGTTGGAAAATTCGCAGTGAGGAATGTTCGCCGTGAACAAGAAATAATGGAGGACATAACTATTCCAATACCTATAAGTATTGATAAGAAATATTGATAATTATTATAATCCAGTTGAGGTTATTAGAAGCAATTGGTTCAGAAATTCGACGTGTCCCATTTTAGGGTAAGTTCTGGGTTATCGCACGGTTCCATATTTTCGAACACGTAAAAATCTCAATATAATAATAATTATTTAACTTTTATTCCAATTGGTATTCATGATTCCAATTCGAATACAAGGTAGGTATACTCTACTACCGAAAATATTTCATAGACATAAAATTGCTGTTTGTTTAATGTAACACAAGAATTATAGAAATTTAAGTATCTATTAATTACTCACCTATACTGAGCGAGAGTTAAGCTATGGTTGGATTTTAAAACCTGTAATAAATTCGCTATTTTAAACTTTCATCGCTGGCACAAAAACTGAAACACTGTTTAATAATACGCTTATATAGTACTCTAACTCAAACAAATTTTTTTTCATCAATAAATCATAGAAAATGAGATATATAATCAAGGAGTGACAATTATAAATTTCTTGTTACTTTTCCTCGCTTTAGTTACCGTTAGGTAATTAAACGGAGTTGTGATTTTGTATTTAAAGCGAGGGATGCCTGAATTCAGTTATATTATTATTTAAAAACTATTTAAATATTCTTCACGGCGAATTTTCCGAACGGCAAATTTTCCAACGGCGAAAATTCCGGCGGCAAAAATTCCAACGGCAAAATTTCCCACAGTGTATTCTCCGGTCACCATTTCAAACATACGCACGCTAGGCTCTTCAGATTTTTTAGACGGTATCCCGGTATACCTGAAATTGGTATCAACATAAATATAAATTTATATAAAGGCAATATTATATTAAAAATAAATTTTGCCTTATTGAAACATATTGGGAAAACACTTATATTTATTTAAGGATAATTCCTGCACTGGTGCCCCTTGTAAAAAATATACTGTGTATAAAATAATATAATAAATTCATACTCTAGTTTAAATACTATTTTTTTCTTACTAAGATAAGTAAATATAAAATGAAGTTAATTGTATTTTAATTGGACTTGTGATTGTCTGCTACCCCTAATCAGGAGGTATAAAAATAATCTAACAGCCAAATTAGCCTTTGTTGGTATTCATAAAACTCCTAATGAAAAGAGGAAAGCCTTTTTGTATAAATATTTTAATGGCTTAATTACCTGTTTAGCTTCAATTAGGAACACTTAAAAAACACTCTTCCTTTATGTTCCGATTCGTTTCACTTGAAAAAATCTTTAGCGGAACTTATAAAAAAACGAAGATCAGAAGTTTATTGAATATAATTAGGCCACATAGTGCACAGTGTTACATAGAGTGATTGGTGTGTGAACAGTGTTACACAGAGTGATTAGTTAGTGCACAGTGTTACATAGAGTGATTGGTTAGTGAACAGTGTTACATAGAGTGATTGGTTAGTGCACAGTGTTACATAGAGTGATTGGTTAGTGAACAGTGTTACATAGAGTGATTGGTTAGTGCACAGTGTTACATAGAGTGATTGGTTAGTGTACAGTGTTACATAGAATGATTGGTTAGTGCACAGTGTTACATAGAGTGATTGGTTAGTGAACAGTGTTACATAGAGTGATTGGTTAGTGCACAGTGTTACATAGAGTGATTGGTTAGTGTACAGTGTTACATAGAATGATTGGTTAGTGCACAGTGTTACATAGAGTGATTGGTTAGTGCACAGTGTTACATAGAGTGATTGGTTAGTGAACAGTGTTACATAGAGTGATTGGTGTGTGTACAGTGTTACATAGAGTGATTGGTTAGTGTACAGTGTTACATAGAATGATTGGTTAGTGAACAGTGTTACATAGAGTGATTGGTGTGTGTACAGTGTTACATAGAGTGATTGGTTAGTGAACAGTGTTACATAGAGTGATTGGTTAGTGCACAGTGTTACATAGAGTGATTGGTTAGTGAACAGTGTTACATAGAGTGATTGGTGTGTGTACAGTGTTACATAGAGTGATTGGTTAGTGTACAGTGTTACATAGAGTGATTGGTTAGTGTACAGTGCTACATAGAATGATTGGTTAGTGAACAGTGTTACATAGAGTGATTGGTGTGTGTACAGTGTTACATAGAGTGATTGGTTAGTGAACAGTATTACATAGAGTGATTGGTTAGTGCACAGTGTTACATGGGGTGATTGGTTAGTGAACAGTGTTACACAGAGTGATTGGTTAGTGTACAGTGTTACTTAGAGTGATTGGATAGTTAACAGTGTTACATAGAGTGATTGGTTAGTGAACAGTGTTACATAGAGTGATTGGTTAGTGCACAGGGTTACATAGGGTGATTGGTTAGTGAACAGTGTTACACAGAGTGATTGGTTAGTGTACAGTGTTACTTAGAGTGATTGGATAGTTAACAGTGTTACATAGAGTGATTGGTTAGTGTACAGTGTTACTTAGAGTGATTGGATAGTTAACAGTGTTACATAGAGTGATTGGTTAGTGAACAGTATTACATAGAGTGATTGGTTAGTGCACAGTGTTACATGTGGTGATTGGTTAGTGAACAGTGTTACACAGAGTGATTGGTTAGTGTACAGTGTTACTTAGAGTGATTGGATAGTTAACAGTGTTACATAGAGTGATTGGTTAGTGAACAGTGTTACATAGAGTGATTGGTTAGTGAACAGTGTTACATAGGGTGATTGGTTAGTGAACAGTGTTACACAGAGTGATTGGTTAGTGTACAGTGTTACTTAGAGTGATTGGATAGTTAACAGTGTTACATAGAGTGATTGGTTAGTGAACAGTGTTACATAGAGTGATTGGTTAGTGAACAGTGTTACATAGAGTGATTGGTTAGTGAACAGTGTTACATAGGGTGATTGGTTAGTGAACAGTGTTACACAGAGTGATTGGTTAGTGTACAGTGTTACTTAGAGTGATTGGATAGTTAACAGTGTTACATAGAGTGATTGGTTAGTGCACAGTGTTACATAGGGTGATTGGTTAGTGAACAGTGTTACACAGAGTGATTGGTTAGTGTACAGTGTTACTTAGAGTGATTGGATAGTTAACAGTGTTACATAGAGTGATTGGTTAGTGAACAGTGTTACATAGAGTGATTGGTTAGTGCACAGTGTTACATGGGGTGATTGGTTAGTGAACAGTGTTACACAGAGTTATTGGTTAGTGTACAGTGTTACTTAGAGTGATTGGATAGTAAACAGTGTTACATAGAGTGATTGGTTAGTGTACAGTGTTACATAGAGTGATTGGTTAGTGAACGGTGTTACATAGAGTGATTGGTTAGTGAGCAGTGTTACATAGAGTGATTGGTTAGTGAGCAGTGTTACATAGAGTGATTGGTTAGTGAGCAGTGTTACATAGAGTGATTGGTTAGTGAACAGTGTTACTTAGAGTGATTGGTTAGTGAACAGTGTTACACAGAGTGATTGGTGTGTGCATAATGTTACTTAGAGTGATTGGTGTGTGCACAGTGTTACATAGAGTGATTGGTGTGTGCACAGTGTTACATAAAGTGATTGGTGTGTGTACAGTGTTACATAGAGTGATTGGTTAGTGAACAGTGTTACATAGAGTGATTGGTGTGTGCACAGTGTTACATAGAGTGATTGGTGTGTGCACAGTGTTACATAGAGTGATTGGTGTGTGCACAGTGTTACATAGAGTGATTGGTGTGTGCACAATGTTACATAGAGTGATTGGTGTGTGTATAGTGTTACATAGAGTGATTTGTTAGTGCACAGTGTTACACAGAGTGATTGGTTAGTGTACAGTGTTACATAGAGTGATTAGTTAGTTTACAGTGTTACATAGAGTGATTGGTTAGTTAACAGTGTTACATAGAGTGATTGGTTAGTGTACAGTGTTACATAGAGTGATTGGTTAGTTTACAGTGTTACATAGAGTGATTGGTTAGTTAACAGTGTTACATAGAGTGATTGGTTAGTGTACAGTGTTACATAGAGTGATTGGTTAGTGAACAGTGTTACATAGAGTGATTGGTTAGCGAACACTGGTACATAGAGTGATTGGTTAGTTAACAGTGTTACATAGAGTGATTGGTTAGCGAACAGTGGTACATAGAGTGATTTGTATGTGTAGTGTCAATCCAGGTCGACATGCACATTTTCGGCGCAGTTTTATTTTACGAAGAATAATTATTCAACGAATAATTATTTTATTATTTTATGTGTGTCGATAAATGAATAGTAGATCGATGTGCTCACCGAGTTTGAGCTTTTTAAATTCGATATAAAAAAGTTAACACCGATTGCACAACTTCGTCTTTTATTTGCGCAAGTGTTTAAATTTCCTATGTTGGAATTGGGCATACGAAAGTTCATCGTTGCTCAAACCAGTCTCTGATATTTAATATTACAATCCATCGAACAATTTTAGCTCTATTTATTCAAACAATTAGCATCTCTTTTCTTGGATGAAATGATATGATTATTCCAATTAGGGAATTTTCTGTATTGTTTATTATCCTTCCACTCTTTGTTTTCAATTTATTAGATTTAATGAGCTCATCTGTGTTTTGGTCTTGTTAACTCTTTTTATCTGGGACTATGTTGGTGCTCTTTAGAAGATTTTGAGTTAATTGATAATGATTTAAAATTAATGAATAGCTACCTGTTCATGTATTTGAAAACTTGGCATCTATCAAAAATAATATTTTTGCTATGTATTTACAATACTACCAACAAATGCAAAAATATAGGAAGCAAGAATGTAGTATATAGGTATATAGGAAGCAAGAATATAGGATATATCTCATTAATTAATAATTATTGATAAAATCTCCTTACATGATGTTAATCTACATTATATTGTGCGCATCCATCCTAAGTTTCCATCCCATTGGAACTATAAACACTATATCAAAATTCACGGATATTCGGTTCTAGTTGAAAATAGTTATTTTTCCTTTTAAAACATAAGAGTTCCCTATTTGAACATTTTTTATTTATATTCAATCTCTTACGATTTTTAATAAGTTTATGGATAAGAGTTTATGTTTAAGAGTTTCTCTTTTAAATGGTTTTGTCATATTTCAAATATATTTTCACGCATTCACCGTCAATGACCGATGCGTAACTTATAACTCGGAATTGGTGAGGCCCATGACCACACGCACTGATTTAACGATGAAGTCACATATAGATGAACAATTCGATCATAAATTATTTCACTCACTCCTATTTCTAAAACACGTATCTTAGATGTATTCAAATTTAATAAATTATTATCTGCACAGCAATATACAGTCCATTAAATTATAAATGAATAAATGAAAGATATTCGAAAGTGTTATAAACTATTTAATATACTTGAATATTTTATTATGTATATTCACGTACTGTGAAACAATTAGTTGCTTCAGAAATATTATATAATATTATTTGATTGCATCCTGTTATTTTAACCTAATACTCTGTCTGAGAAAGTTTATTTAATATAATCTAAGTAAAATTGTCTTTTGTATATTCATATGTATTAATATTTCAAATATAGGCCTAGCTATTTGAACTTTTGAATTGGGCCTAAAATTTCTATTGTAAAACTTTTCTCTATTTCGAAGTTCAGATTTCAATTTTCCTGGGGTAGGGAGCCAGCCTATATTTCTTGAGCTGTGAATTTTTGTATTTATATCAATAAATAATAACCGCTTATTTACAATTCTTTTCATTTCCTTCCTAATTTATGATAAATAATTAAATCAGAAACTAAATCATTTAAAATAAATAAATATCTCGTATGTAACTAAAAATAATTGAATATAATTACTTCTGAAGAAATAAATTGATAACAATTCTATAAAATCGGAAAATTTACACTACATCTTAAGAGTAAATAACAAAAAATTTAATAACAATAGGATAAACTACTTACAACTAGATTACGTGCACTCGGTAGAGCGCAAACCTTCGCCGCCACTTATCCGTTTGCTAACAAAATCCAATAAACTGGTGACTGGATAATAACCAATCGTCCCATCATGTTTCATGCAATATTGTCAAAACTTTTTGAGTTATCGAGTAATAAATGACCTTGACCTTGACCTTTGACCGGATCGCTTCCAAAATTCTACCAGATCGTTCCTGGACATTGACCAATCGTCCCATCAAATTTCAGACAATATGGTTGAATACTTTTGGAGTTATTGAGTAACAAATGGCCTTGACCTTGATCTTTGACCTTTGACCCGATCGCTCCTAAAATCTAACAAAATGGTTCTTGTATATTGACCAATCGTCCCTCCAAGTTTCATGCAATGTGGTTCAATACTTTTTGAGTTATATGTAAATGACCATGACCTTGAGCTTTGACCGGGTCACTCCCAAAACTCTAGCAGCAGGTCACTGGACATTGACCAATCGTTTCATCAATTTTCAGGCAATTTGGTTGAACACTCTTTTAGTTAAGCGAATAACAATATGATAAATAAATAAATTCCGATGAAAATATGACCTTCCCTCATTCTGCAAAGGTAATAACCAATGCAAAAGAAATTCTGGATAATTTTTGTTTATTTGTTTTGATGGAAAAATAACGTCAATAAAAAAATTAATTGAAATTTTACCAACTGGAAATTTCAATGGGTATTTAATTTACATTGAGTTATTTAACTTTACCATATAAACTTTTTAATTTAACTCACTAATGAAATATAAGTCAGAGAACATAGTAATTTATCCTTCACACAAATATTTATTATTATATTGTAAGGTGAAAAGAAATTTCGCTCTACTAAAATCAAATTAATTTAGTTAATAAGAATATTAATACATTTTATTATATTCATATATATTCTGTAGCATTCACAAAAAAAAGACTTCTTGTATTTATCCGTGGCTTACTCAAGATACACGGCATATTTTACTGCATTTTTCTTGAAATAGAATGCAAGAATTTATTTTATATTTTCTTGTAGCTACGGTATATCGTATAGATTCTGTTTCAATTGCCCTAAGGGAACCGCGTATCGCCTATACAAATAAAATATAGCCATTGAAGTTGTGAATGCAGGATAGTTATTTTTGTGAATGTAGCCTAAGTATCAGCACAACTTTTGTCTCATAAATCTTTTGAAATTCACACTAAAGGATTGTTTTAAATCGTCACTTCTCTATGAATATTATAGAGAGAAACAAATATATTTCATCACCACATTCAAATAATCCCACTTTAGAATTCTATATGATTTTCTCCATCTGGAAAAAAAAATTTATTAAAAAAAATTCTATGAGAGTCAATTTTTGAAAAATTATTAATCTTAGAGGTCTTCACAAAATGGAACAAAACGACTTGTACTTCTATACCAAAATGTATGATGAACAAGTTACAACTTTACATTTGCCTCTATCTTCAAAATCCATAAAGAAGTAATGGATTGAAATCTAAAAAGGCAATTTTCTGAATTTTCAGGAGAAAAAATTGTTTAAAGAGTACTTCTTTAGTGCTTTGAGCCCTTATATTTTATCACGTTATCTGGGAGACTATATGGCATCATTTAATGCCAAAAAATATTTTTTGATAATTTTCAGATTTCAAACCCACCCCCTCGAAAAAAAGGGATAATTCTTGAGCTATAGACATGGGATTTATTTCACATGTTCAGAGTTTAGTTTTCTACAAAGTAACAGATTTTCTTGCAAATTCGTTTTAGAAAATTAAGAAAATAAAAAATCCACAAAATAGAAAAATTTAAATGTTAATATATATCCATATACTTTTTTCTGTAGTTTCTGTAGAAAATGAAACAAACCTCATATGTGTAGCTCAAACACTGTACGAGTTAATACATTTTGCAGTCAAAAATGAATAAGTTTTAAGGAGAGCCAATTTTCTGAAAAAAATGAAAAAAATTGTGAATAATAACACTTCTAGATTTTTTTGAGCTCTAGTATTTTCAAGCGATATTCGGGAGACTAAAAGGCGTCATTTCATATGAAAAAATTATTCTATTTCAGACGTTAGGTGATACGGTCCGGTCCCATTAAAATTATTTTATCTTCATGATTAAAATTGGAAACAATTTTAATAGAATAATTCAAATACAAGCAAATAAGATATTCAAGATTGTCAACAAATGCACTTGTCGTGGATTTTTCACCAATTTTCCAGGTCATGATTGTCGACCAGTTTTTGGATTACCAAAGGATGAAAACTTACGGAAAATATGGATATTAAAATTGGTCCAATGAAATATATCTTTGTTTGCTAAAAATATTTTCAGAAAAAATATTTTATTCGAAATCAAACTCGAACCCACATAATCACCAAAATGAATCCTGTCTCAACATTTTTTTCAGAATATCGGCAAAATATTCCAAGCTCTGCTTTTCCTACCATTACCAAGTCTAGGAAACCACCCTTGAAAAGAAACATCCAAGAAGATGGACGGTAGGAATTTCTTAGAATGGATAGGATTAATGATTTGACAGACATGAATGACTCGCTATTTGAAAACACTTGGGTGAATATTTATTTGAAGAGATACAATAACCACGCAGCTTTCTTCGCTTTACATCCAGATCATCTGTCAGTACCCACGATTGCAGTTTGAATTTGTATAGATTCAGTTCTTCATGTTGAATTATTCTACGAAGCATCACCAGTCCCTTTACAAAAAATAGTTGTCATGTAAGAAATGCAAAGCATGTAATCATGATGGGAAATTTCACTCAAGTATATCAAAAATGAATGTGAAACACGTGTCTCAATTTTGGTACAACTGAGACAGCTGAAATTTACGAAGTGTAGACCTACTCACTGCTAATCTGATCAGATTTGCACTAATGCTGCGATATTCTTCTCTTCCTGCGTAAAAGCTTCTCTTAAATGAATTCAATTTCCCATCCGTTTCTTTTTTACACAAGTTGCTGTCTGACAATATAGATGCCATATCTTCTGGAAAACTCTTGAAATGAAAAGTAAAACTATTCGAAGATTTAATTTCGATGTTTAATGAAAATGTGAGATGGATCAACTTGAGCGGATGACGCTGGAGATCTATACAAAGGACTAATATGTTTTATGATAATTTGGATTGAAAGTAACATTCCTTTTGTAGTAAAAGCTGGTTCGGAAAAACCCAGTGTGCGTAAAAAGGTTATGTTTTTTCCATCTAAAATTTCAGATATATATTAAACAGCGCATAAGGTTTTTGAGATACCGTCTCTATACTGCCTAAGTTTCTATCGATGCCGTGCTGTATTAATAATGTTTTTACGAATAATGTTTTTAAGGTTACCTTTTCTCTGATTGGTCCAACAGAAAATCTCATTAATTATCTCTTAATTATAAAGAAACATTTGAAGATCTTGTAACGTACTCAAATGTTTCAATATTTCTCCGATGATTCACTGAATGTTTGATCAATATATATATATGAGACCATTTCTTGGCTTCAAATTTCATTTCTATCCTACTTATCCTACCGCTGCCACCAATTGTTGTGATCACTTCTGGGGTTTGAGAAAGGACATTAGACTTTCAAATTATAATGGGAATATATATGAATTTATGCCTTCAGAACTAATTGCTTATTCTTTATTTCCATAATTCAGTAAAGTAACTGATCTAATTAATGTCTATCTATTACACAGAAAATGAAAGCGGCTAATGACCGGTTCAATTTTATTATAGGCACGATTATAAAACTACACTGTTTGGCAAATATGGCTATGAGAATGATAGGAATGGAGGGTAGAACAGTATATGATTATAAACGGTTTTCGGAGAGGGTTGGTTACCGATGGGAAGTAAGCAATTATAGAAATTTAAAACCCTTAGAAGACATGTTATTTTAGAGCTTTGTTTAGAAATAAATACGTATAGTTATATACATATTTTGAATTATAGTTCATAATATATTCATTACATACATCGTGCAACAACTTAACATAGCAAATTAAATTTCTGATCGAAATCAAAACACTCAGTTCTTCGTTACTTCACGAAAATAATTAATTTACAAAGTATTTATACCTAACGTTAAACTCATTCAGCACACAATTTCAATCTACCTACGAAGTCTGAGGTACTGCTTTTCAGAGCAATTCAGTTGGTAAACCTTTAGACTATATTATAGATTCTACTCATTATGAAAACAACTTCAATCAATTTTTGTGAAATATTTATTTTTGCAACTCAACATTTAGGATTTTTAAACTGCTACTACCTTCCTAATTCTCTGATTTCACCAGAATCACTTTGAATGTTTGTGATTAATTAAGAAACATAAATATAAACATGTTTTATGGCTATTAACTCTATCTATTTGATATCATATTATAATATTTCGTTAGATTGATAAGAAAATGAAGAAAATAAAATTAACAGAAAAAATCTATGGTTACATTGAACATATAATAAATTGATATAACTTCTATTTTATGTATTTATTTAGTATAATTATGAGAATAATGAAGTAAGCTAGTGATTACAAATCACAACGATGAAAAGGATGATCAACATAATACCTTTGAGGTTGAGAAACTTTTGGCAGACTTCAAATAAACGGTTATGAATGCCAGAGAATCTATTAAACTTGAATGTAGTTCTAAAGAATTTTTAAGTGTCAGACTATTTAGCTGTGTATATCACTATGATAATGCATAAATACGTATGTGAATGCTGCAGTCCTGGACGTCTGAATTCAAAGGACAATATTTCAGCTGTTTCTATGCTATCACTAGGTGGTTTGACAGTCTTTTGTTCTGAAGAACTTTGAGAGTGTGTTGGGCAAAGTTTCACTTATCTAGAGCTTCAAAGCTCTAAAATTATTCGGATATCACCTGTCCCTGATAGAGAAGCTAGGGAGATAATATTGAGGACTTTGTTCAGAACCAAACAAATTCTGAATTACACGAAATAGTTAATTCAGCTCCAGTGGAAAGAATACTAACTATTATTTTTTCAGCAACCAAAGGAAGAGGTTGTGGGTATTTACATGAAGTATTCAGTTTTCATTTAGCTATTCAGTATTGTGTTATTTTGTTTATGTTCTCATATTTTTAGGATTAACCTAGTAGAAATTTCTAGAAGCGTTGTTACTCATTTCATGTTTTGAAAACTTTAATCGATTATAATCTGCCAAACCATTTGGCTTTAGTTTTTCTTACTGTATGGTTGTCCTAAATTGCTTTTATTTGAGAGTTATTCATTATACCTACTGAGTGTTCTTTTTCCGTATTACCTAATTTTGTTTCCACATAACTGATGTGAACTGGTAAAGAAAATATATTCCTAGTTTGCAAGGTTTTCAGATTCATATTAAGAGTAATTATTATATCTAATAATGTCCATATTATTATAGTCATATTTTATTTCAGGTTTCGATTCAAGTTTTCCTACTTCGTACCTAACATAACTTGCTCTTGTACCAAACAGTAGACAATCGTATTCCTCTGAGTTCTAACAGCATTTAGTCAACTTAATCCATATTCTCATGTAATACCTGTTTATTATTAACGTAGTATATAGTATTACTTAATGTAAAGAGGATACCAATAATCTCATTTACTGAATCATTCTTTTAACTGCGTCGTTTATCTAAATGAATACTGGATGAAAGTAAATGGTTGTTTATTCGAACCAAAAAATACTATTTTTTCGGTCATAATTCACAAAATGATCACTTTTTTGTTTCAACTTCAACAGTTTTCCTAGATAATATGTTTTAGTTAGGTTAATAAGTTAATTGGAGAATTATACAGTTATATCAAAAAATACATAAATATTGAAGTGTGTTTCATATTTACTTTACCCGCAGTCTACCATTTAATAGTACATCATATAATTATATATAATGAAAAGCCTTGCCATCTATTTCAAGAAGAGAAATGTTATAAATCAGGCCGTATATATTAACTTATTAAGTAAGCCATCACAGTTTCCCCAACCTACAAATCGGAAAAGTTTTCTTTTATTTTACACTCATAGAAAACTATATTTTTTAGAGGTAACTGAATTAGATATTTCATTTTTATGTCAAGAGTAAATATTTCAAATAGAAATAAGTTTCTAATGTTAACTTTAAATAAAGTTTTTATCTTTGTAAACCAACAACCAAACTTTAGTGACTAAATTGGCAGTGCATCTTATCTATACCTTAATAATCACAAATATATAAAAAGAATGTTTTTTTAAAAGATTCAATATGGGAAGTAGACAATTTATCTTACAATAATTATAGCATCTTTTATGTTTCTTTTTTTAACATTCGAAAACATATGCATCTTTTTAGTGTTCATGCAAGAACTTTCATTTTTTGCACAAAATAAACAGTTATTGAAAAGTGAAAAATAGTAATACTTATTGATTAAAAGAGACTAAAATTCGTTCATAAAACATTCCGAAATAAAATCTCCCTGTTATTTAATTTGATGTACATTTTCTTCTTAAATATGAATCTCAAGATTCGTAAATTAGATTCACCAAAAACTGTATTATCCGTTCTGGTATTTATAATCACCAGCTTAAATAACTATGAGTGTTAAATCAATTCATATACTTTCAATCAAAAATATAAATAGATTTTCACTGTTAGCTTCATATTCTTCAAATTCATATTAATCTAATGATATGCTTATATGTGTTGTAGTTAGAAATATCAAACATATTGCAATAGTGTAATATTTATGCAGGAATGTTTTTATTTATGTTTCTTAATCACAAACATTCGAAGTGAACTCAGAGTGTTAGGATGTAAGTAGCAATTCAATAGCCTTAAATGTTAGTATCGCAATAAACATATCAATATTTCACAAACATCGATCGAAATTGTTTATTATAATAATTAGAGGCTAATCAACCAACTGAACAATATCACTTAATAAACTCTTAATTATAAAGAAACATTTGAAGGTCTTGTAATGCTCTCAAATGTTTTAACATTTCCCTGATGATTCACAGTATGTTTGGTCACTATGCAAGAGACCCTTTCTAGGCCTCTATTTTCCTATTCTATTTTCCTATCCTATTTTCCTATCGCGCAACAACTTAACATAGCTGATCAATTTGGCTTCTACTCTACAACTCACACTCTCTACATTTTTTAACTCTATACCACTAACATATAACATTCATTTTTTTAAAACTTATTAGCTATTATGTGAATATGTACTTTTGTGCTAGTAAAAACTTTATTTAGCCTAAAAATCAAAACTTATAAACTATTTCAGAGTGGTACATCCATCCGTTATACGCCTATATCGTCAATTTGATTCTCAGTAAATTCAATTTTCCGTCAATTTAATTCTTCGTAAATGTGCTCTCTTGGCCACACACGCGTTACCTATAGTACTTTCCACTAGGAATATATTTTTATCCAATGGTTCTTATCTCTTCGTAGGTAATTATTTATATTCATTAATACTTTGCCATAAGAAAATAGTTCCCAATAGTACTTTGTATTTAAAATTTATTTGTCACTAATAGTACATTGCACTTAAATTTCATTAGTCACTAACAGTACTTTGTACTTAAAATATATTTGTCACCAATCGTTCATTGTAATAACTAAATTATTTTAGTTACCTATAGTACATAGCACTTAAAATATATATGTCACCAATAGTAGTTTATATAAAAACATCACATTATAAAATACCAATCACTCTTTTCTTCGCATTACCTCTACAAACCAATACCTATCACCCCAAAGTTATTAAAATACAACAGTGCCTAATTACACACGCACCATACCTTTCTACAGCCTATAAATCAATACTACCGTCTATTTATACCTAATAGGCACTCATCAGTTATATCTATCTGTGACTGTACTCACGCACAAAGACTTCAGTGCATGTGCACCGAGACAGAGGGGGGTTAGGGGGGTTAGAGAGGGGGCTCATTGATCGCTGCTCTACTACAGTGTGGGGGCAGTAACCCCCAAAGCAAACCCCTTTGTTGCTCTGCTTGTAGATATTAATGTTAACTAATTAGTTCATTTTTTTTTAATTTTACTATATGAAATAATGTTATTATTAAAGATTATAATTAGTAGTTTATCATTATAAGTTTATAATTATGGGCTTATAAATAGTAGTTTATCATTATAAGTATAAAATTTTAATGTTAAAATTATAAGTCTATCATTATAATTTCACATTCATTTGGAACATCCACTCATTAATATTCTGTTTGTCAATTTATGTGGTTATACTATTTACAAACTGTACCTGTAAATAATAAAATGCTCGTGTCTAAATAACACACCTAAGTGTGTCGTATAACAGCACATATATTCACTAGCTTAAAAACAAGATATCATCTATTGACATTATACGAAGCAGTATAAATTATGTTGCTAGGTAGCATTTGCTGTTTAAATAACTGAAATAACTTATCATTATTCAAACTACAAGCTTATAGTTTATTTCTAATTATCTTTCTAAGGGGGGTTTCCTTCAGAAACTCCTTTACCGTTTTATCTAACCCTGAAAATAATAAAATTTTAGAACATTCTTTCGACCATAATCATCCATTTTCAGAAAAAGATTTCAAAATTTTAACTACCTGCAATTCTTTAGATTTGAGGACATTGGAATCAATTTTTATTTATTATCAGAAGCCCCAACTCAATTCATAAGGGGCTTCTACGGAATTATTTATTTTAAAATGATTCATTTTTGCAATTTATTTTCATTTCGTTATGTATTTATTTATATTGTAATTAAAGATAGAATTAAGTTTTATTTATAAATAGTCTGTATCCTAGATAGGAGATTAGAGTATATAAATTGTGTATCTTTTAGTTAAAATTAGGTTTCCTGAGGATGATTTTTGAATAAATCGAAAGCTTGAAAAGAAATGACAGTTTTTATTATTTCTCTTGTTTTACATTTTATTTTGAAATTGCGATTCCCAAGGACAAAATCTAATTATCTTCAGCCATTAACTGTATTCTCATTTATCAGAATATTCCAATAATCTTTATCCTAGTCCTATTGCTGCAATTGCATTATAATTGCGATGAGTCAGTCACCAGGAAATGCTTTGTAAGTCACTGAATATGTTACCAACCGCTTGGGAACTACACGCCTACTGTTACTTTGCTACCACGAACACGAATGGTAACAAATAGTAATAGTATCACTGAATAGTAAGATAATAGTCCTATTCATATATAAAAAGTGAATTATTTCATAATTGAAGTAAGAAGACAAATAATATCAAATAGAACGATTGTACTCATTTTTAAAATGCGTACTAATTTTGTTAAGAAAAAAAAATATCATCACATAACTCCACTCCATCACTCTCCCCCATCACTCTCCTTATCACTCCCCATCACTCTCCCCATTACTCTCCTTATCACTCCCCATCACTCTCCCCATCACTCTCCTTATCACTCCCCATCACTCTCCCCATCACTCTCCTTATCACTCCCCATCACTCTCCCCCATCACTCTCCTTATCACTCCCCATCACTCTCCCCATCACTCTCCCCATCACTCCCTATCACTCCCCATCACTAGCTACATTCTCCCCTCTATACTTTTCTCATTGCTCAATAATGTTAATGGGGTATCTCCCCAATTACCGTACATTCTGTGATATTAGTAAATTACAGCACAGGCAACTCTGCAGTCACTAATAATGTGAGAAAGAACGGAAATATAGAGCTCTTAGAGACTATAGATATAGTGTGAGCTGTTCACTATATAATTTAGCATGTAAACTATTACTATTAGTAACACACAACTTTAAATGATAAATGCTCCGTAATTTTTCCTTTATTTTTATTTAAAAATTATATTCGTTTATGTATATTATTTATTTCAAAAACTAATAATGCATTATTTTCACTATAATACATTTTAAGATATCCAAATTATTTCTATATGTCGATTTTTTTATTTTTTTGAGTTATTCTGTCATAACTTAAAAAGCTATTTTTCAGGAGAGGAATTTAAGTACATTTGTAAGTAAATACACATGTACAATTAGAATACACATGTACAAATTATTAGAATACACTTGTACAATTCGTACATGTACTTAGGGACATCTAATGGTATATCATTAGGACATTTAGCCTCTCCAGCGGTCAATTTTTGAGCTACAATTATGAAACTGTAACATAATAATCAGTATTTTAAAGAATTTATGTCTATATGGATAACTCGAAAGTACATGTTTTGGTGTTTATGACGTTCTTCTTGCAAATGAGCGAAATATACAATATTAAAATTAAAACCATATTTATTAAGGATATTATCCCATTGATAGTCATTATAACCATCTAGAATCTAGATGGTTATAGGGGGTTCCGGGCACTTTGGGGCCGGGATTGTTTATAGGGGTGCCTGGTATGGCTGTTTTATATGTTATTATAAGTTTGGTTCTTGTTGTTAATATCATGAAGAATATATTTGAAGTTCATTTGCCATTTTCTAACATAACAGTAATCAAATATATTGTAATTGTATCTTTTCAATCTTTTTCAATGCTATACAATTAATGCTCAGGGGGTGCCTGAGAAAAGCAAGGGGTGTGCGAGAAATTTACTTCAAGAACCACGGATCTAGATGATCTATACTGTTAAACTGGACCACTAAAATATAACTAATGTTAAATAGATATAATATAATATAATAGATAAACTTAAAGATGAATGCTTTTTTATATCCTACCCAAATAGGATTTCAATTGAATTTGGAAAACTCTTGATTCTCAAGAAAACACTGTAATATTTTAAATTATTGTTTGTAAAATCCCTAAAAAGCTTCGCAAGACTGCACTACGATAATTCAGTGCACATGAAATACTAAAATACTGTGAAACTATTCACAATTTAAAATAAACTATATATCACATTTTTATTATTCCCACCCGTAAATTAAACAGAAAATATTTCCACGTTCTTCACTAAATTGACTTACATATCTCTACTGTATAATAGTTTCATCTCAGAGTGTCATTACAGTGATGTTATATTATTTGTTGCCAGAGGTAGTTCTTGGTGGCTTGTAAAGGTCATACCATAAATAAAACAAAGAGTATAGGAACACTGTTAGAATACACTGTTAGAATACACTGTTAGAATACACTGTA
Organism: Caprella mutica; assembly: GCA_947561585.1. Classification (NCBI taxonomy): domain Eukaryota; kingdom Metazoa; phylum Arthropoda; class Malacostraca; order Amphipoda; family Caprellidae; genus Caprella; species Caprella mutica. Next base: position 58,534 of record CANNZV010002317.1, on the reverse strand, counting down.
TGAATACACTGTATGAATACACTGTATGAATACACTGTTAGAATACACTGTTATAATACTCTGTTAGAATACACTGTTAGAATACACTGTTAGAATACACTGTTATAATACTCTGTTAGAATACACTGTTAGAATACACTGTTAGAATACACTGTTAGAATACACTGTTAGAATACACTGTTAGAATACACTGTTAGAACACACTGTTAGAATACACTGTTATAATACACTGTTAGAATACACTGTTAGAATACACTGTTATAATACACTGTTAGAATACACTGTTAGAATACACTGTTATAATACACTGTTAGAATACACTGTTAGAATACACTGTAAGAATACTCTATTAGAATACACTGTTAGAACACACTGTTAGAATACACTGTTATAATACACTGTTAGAATACACTGTTAGAATACACTGTAAGAATACTCTATTAGAATACACTGTTAGAACACACTGTTAGAATACACTGTTATAATACACTGTTAGAATACACTGTTAGAATACACTGTTAGAATACACTGTTATAATACACTGTTAGAATACACTGTTAGAATACACTGTAAGAATACTCTATTAGAATACACTGTTATAATACACTGTTAGAATACACTGTTAGAATACACTGTTATAATACACTGTTAGAATACACTGTTAGAATACACTGTTAGAATACACTGTTATAATACACTGTTAGAATACACTGTTAGAATACACTGTAAGAATACTCTATTAGAATACACTGTTAGAATACACTGTAAGAATACTCTATTAGAATACACTGCTAGAATACACTGTTAGAACACACTGTTAGAATACACTGTTAGAATACACTGTAAGAATACACTGTTAGAATACACTGTTAGAATACACTGTTAGAATACACTGTTATAATACACTGTTAGAATACACTGTTAGAATACACTGTAAGAATACTCTATTAGAATACACTGTTAGAATACACTGTAAGAATACTCTATTAGAATACACTGCTAGAATACACTGTAAGAATACTCTATTAGAATACACTGATAGAATACTCTATTAGAATACACTGTTAGAATACACTGTTAGAATACACTGTTATAATACACTGTTAGAATACACTGTTAGAATACACTGTAAGAATACACTGTTAGAATACACTGTTAGAATACACTGTTAGAATACACTGTTATAATACACTGTTAGAATACACTGTTAGAATACACTGTTAGAATACACTGTTAGAATACACTGATAGAATACACTGTTAGAATACACTGTTAGAATACACTGTTATAATACACTGTTAGAATACTCTATTAGAATACACTGATAGAATACACTGTTAGAATACATTGTTAGAATACACTGAATATTTTATTTACAAGTTACTTATTAAAGTTAATGTTTGTTTATCTATTGAAGACTACCGTCAGACGTGGAATAAAATAAAGTATAAAGTTTGTATATTTACAAATAAATTATATCTCTACAAAATGATAAATGTCTGCAACTTTTTTATTTGAAATATTATTATTTAACTCAACATATCATGATTTGACGAAGAAAATGGTCTAGTAACGGAAAATCGAAAATAATGATTTCAATTTTTATTGGTTAAAAAAATAATTCTTGGCATTAAAAACAAATTAAATAGAATATGAGATATATTTAATATAAAATTATTTTAATGAAAAATTTGCTTATTATATATTGTGCATATTTTTAAATTGAATTTTGAAAATCGAAAAAGTAGTTAGAATTACTAAAATTAGATTTTACAGTTACATAAATGCCATACTTCAATGCACTCTAAAAGATTAAAATCAATAATTCTTTTAAAATTACCAAATTATATTTAATACTATTTTAGAATCAAAAAAATAAATGTTGTTATTCTCATCATTCAAGTTTATTCAATGAGTACAATTAAAATTACTATTGCTTGTACTTACAGTCAATACGAACAACAATCAAAGTCCATTTACTCGACGTTGAATGGACAAAACTATTGGAAATCCAGCCTTTGGGATCAGTTTAATAAAACACTTTTGAAATTCATAAAAAATCATATTATTGTGATTTCCATCCGTCTAACTGGTTATCATGATAAAATCAGTACATCTTATTTTTGTGTTGCTAATTGGTATAAAAATGATGACTCTACAAGGTTGGAAACGGTTTTTTCAAGTACTCCTTGTCTTTGTTTGTGGTTGAAATGTGTGATGAATTGACTAAATTTGATGCTAAACAGTACATAGATAGTTTATAATGTACATAAATAATATATTAAATATATAGAATGTATCAAATATACTAAAAGTTATATATATTATATACTAAAGATCATATATAAAATGTATATTAATTACAGTGTTGTTTCGACTTTATTTTACGGTGGATGGTAGAGTTGTTGTTGCCTAAACAGTTCTCATACATAATTTATCAATTTATTTGTACCTTTTTATGCTTCACAAATTTACCATATCATGCACCACATATGTGCACCAATTCTTGCACCAATTATGAACCAATTCATACACCACATATTTACCAATTCATGCACCACATATGTACATCAATTCATACACCACATATGCGCCAATTCATGCACCACATATGTACATCAATTCATACACCACATATGCGCCAATTCATGGGCCATATATGTACCATATGCGTCAATTCATGCGCCACATGTGTAATAATTCATGCGCCACATGTGTACCAATTCATGCGCCAAGGCGCGTACATTACATGCGCCAGGGTGCAAGAAGTGTTTACGTTCCAGCAGTCGAATCCTTTTCCGCTTTCAAATCAGCTGAGCGTAGCCACTGCCTGTCAGTTTGTCGCTAGGGTTGGTGGGGGTTACTCGTGTTGCTGAGGGCCTCTCTGTCGCTCTAATCTCTTCCAAACAATGGCCCTCATTATTATCAACATCATGAGAAGCTGCAATTAAAGCATGGAAAGTGACAGTATGTTTTCTGATGGGAGATTGTTCCTACCGAGAGTGAATTTAGATTCTTTACGGTGTTCGAAATTGACGTCTGCTGCTAGGGTGATTTCGGCCATATTATCGACAGAATTAGTTATTGTGATTATCATGTGTTTTTCCTATGATGTGGATGAATAATGTATATAAATATTATGCCTAATTTTGCTAATGTTCCTTTTTCTTGTACCTTTGACAAATAGTGCGACCGGAGTTGCCGATTTTAGCGACCATCTCGTGATCGGCGATAATTTGCGTGACTCAACGTGAATTATATAGTACTGAACTATAATAAAAATATGTAACACTGACGTTAAAATAAAAGTAGAAAAGCCTAATCTTGAACCGAATTTAAATTTTATTGGTTTTTAACTTTCTTTGGATAAAATATAACAAACTTATTGTTAATTTTTATAGTTCTATAAAAAAAATGATTTTCATACAATAAATATCAATTAAAACACATATTTATCACGGTTAATAAATATTATTTATATCATACAATGAACACAATATTAATTCAAATTATTTCCGTAATCCAAACATGAATATAAAATAGTTTAAATATTGCCCCACAACTTGACACCTAGAAATGACCCAAATGTTGACCTAGAAATGACCTAAATGTTGACCTATTTATGACCTTTAGAACTGATATTTCAATTGAACTTTACATTGCACATTTTTCTATCACTCCATTGTTGTGTTTTGTCTCCAATTTCGAAATTCTCTTTTTTCAACAGCATCACTAAAGTGAATTATTTTCTTCAAGGTGATGACTCAATGTTTCATTGTGAAAAATGTTATAATTATACAGTGTATGATTTTAGTGATGAATTGAATAGGAAAAATCATAAACTTATATTTCTAAAAAAAATTGTATTCTAATTTTATCTTTCATTAACATTTTTATTTATAATCAGTTACTCTTTTATACATTGCTCCCCATAGTATAAAATTATGTAAATAATGAAATAAGTGAACAAGTATATGTATAAATATCATATAAAAATATTCTTTGAATTCATTTAATATTAAAGCATATTTTCACTTTTCATGTTAAAACATTTACCATATAGCGGCGTTCTTTTATTTATTTTAACTTTCAGTAATTTACTGCATGTAATATAACATAATTTATTATATAATAATTGAATAGTCATGAATTATTTTAAAGAATATTTCATGTAAATAAAATTTAAAAATTACTAACGGTGCAATAACTTACAATAATATTAATATTCTTCACAATAACTAATAAATATATCACCTCTACATTATAAGGAAGTTCACCCCAATGTCACATCATTAATTAATTCCCCATAACATTACAGTGTACATTCCCTGTGTAATAACACAGTTAGCATTTTTCACTCATTTTTACTCAAGGATAGCTGTTATAAGAATATTATCATTCATTCTCTATTATGTTTTAGGTAATATTTACCTTAATTCTGCTTGTGTTTCGTAAATGAAGGGTTGGACAGAAAGATGGAAACACCTTGCAGCTATTCCGTGGAATAAAAATTTGTGCAGCTAAAGAATAACAGTTTTCGGAAACTGTGTTCTGTAGGTTTTCTTTGAACTATGCAGTAATTCCAGGAACAGTAGTCTTGTGATTTGCTCAAACTATTCGATTTACAGTCCAACGGTCTCACTCAGACCACTTCGACTTTAGGCAAAATCTGTGCATTGACAAGGATGTTTTTCCTTCTCTATCAAAGGTAGCCTTTACTTTAGAGACAGTACCTCGATTGTAACGCCAAACATTCGAACAGTTTATGTCACACTAGCACCTTTTAATGATTCACAAACAATTTGGCATCTTTAAAAGTCAAAGAATCTTGTAAGTCTGCAGTGTGAAAACATCTATTTTAAATAAACAAAGAAACATTAAAATATGTCAAGCTTTCCTTGTCCATAATATAATAAAAGATTTTGATACTAAAATGTAAAGAATTCACAATTTTTTTCCAATTCTTCTTGTTTGTTTGCTTTTCATAAAAATATGAACATATTCTTTAATAATGTATGTAAAAATAATTGAAAGGATTTTTTGCAAAAAAAAATCCAAAAACATTGATTTTTTTCATATATCTCATTGTACCTCCTCACACATTGAAAAATTTGAAAGAACCCGTCTGTAACTTGGTGAGCAATTCTCTTATGAAGAAAATTTAAACAAGCCATATGTCTGTAGCTCAAAAAATGTAAGAGTTGATGCCTTTTGAAGTCGAAAAAATGTACTTTTCAGGATTTACTGAGTTTTTTGGAAAAAAATTGTCTAACTCAAATAATTCTGGTTCAATAATTAGCGTGGAAACTCTTGTTTTGGGAGTTGTGTTTTCTTTTTGATGCATCTAGTCAAGAAAAACAGACCTGAAGGTTTTATTTACAATATTATCAGTTAGTCTTAATTATTGGAAAGATTACAAATCTTAATAATTTCGGGGTGAATTCATTTGTTTTTTAGTGATTTTCTCACAACGTAAATTTCTTTTTTAATGTTCCCACTATTAACTATTAATAAATATATTCAATTATGTTAGTTATTGATACGCTTTATCTATATTAATTTACATAATAATAACATTTATCCCTATACATATTACTAACTGTGATTGATTATACTATTTTATTAATAATTCATTCTGAATGTTAATATATGTATTATTTTTTATTGAAATTCTTTTCACATTAAAATACAAGATAAAAGTTATACAATTTTTAAATACAGACAGTCTGATTCTTTTAAAGTCTATCAGTGACTTGTAGAATATAAAAATATAAAATCTACCTAAAATATCATACCTATCTAAAAATATTAAATAAACTTTAAAATAGTATACCTATATAAAAGTACAAATCTTCCTAAAAATGAAACCTACCTAAGTTACCGGCCTGAATAAATTCAAAATAAAAATAATAAATTTATTAAATACACTTCCCAGCTAATAAAAATTCTTACTTCATCTTAACCTTTTAATTACTATACTTTATGTCTATAAAATCTTTATTTAAAGTAAAAGATAATTAAATTTTTTAGGACAGTAATTTCTATGGATGTGTAACTTTTTCAAATATATTACTAAAAACATATTTCAGATTTATAAAACATGGTAAATACAAAATTTTAAATAGTTCACTTATTACAATTACTATAATCAAAATTAAAATTTATAACAATTATAATATTTTAGTTATGATTTAAACATTACTTATGTACGTCTTCATTACTATAAATTCTGTCTTTTTAAACCTTATATAATTCATATTACTTTTCATATGACTGTATTTAAAATATATAATAACCAACATCTCCATGAATTCAGTGAACCGACATTTCCTATTTTTGAAGGCAATAAGGTTGGACATTATTGTATTTCACTTGCAGTCAGTTGCAATTCCATCCAAAATATCTTCCAAAAATGTGTTGCTCAAATAAGTTACAATCTTTTTTCAACATTTCAAAATGATTGAGTTGTCAGTAGCAGTCTTACCAAATGAAATCTGGGAACAGTTATTGTATGTAATGTTTGCAAAATTAAAAACTAACAGAAAAGTATTATTTTAAATGGAATGAATGCTCGTTAAACTTGATTATGAAAGCTGTCAAGTTGAACTTTTGCTCTATTTTATATGCTGAAATTATTCTAGAAATAAAACAGCTGAAACTTATACTCTTTGCCCTCAAAATTTGCTAATTGATCATAGTAAAATAAAATAAATGCTAAATTATTTATCTGATTAAGAAGAATTATTAATATTCTTGGCATCTTTTGCCCTGTGTAATAATTCCCTCACACTGTCCACTAATTCTCTCACACTGTACAATAATTCCCTCACACTGTACAACAATTCCCTCACACTGTACAATAATTCCCTCACACAGTACAATAATTCCCTCACACTGTACTATAATTCCCTCACACTGTACTATAATTCCCTCACACTGTACAATAATTCCCTCACACTGTACAATAATTCCCTCACACTGTACAACAATTCCCTCACACTGTACAATAATTCCCTCACACTGTACTATAATTCCCTCACACTGTACTATAATTCCCTCACACTGTACAATAATTCCCTCACACTGTACAATAATTCCCTCACACTGTACAACAATTCCCTCACACTGTACAATAATTCCCTCACTCAGTGCAACAATTCTCTCACACTGTACAACAATTCCCTCTAACTGTACAACAATTCCCTCACACTGAACAACAATTCCCTCACACTGTACAACAATTCCCTCACACTGTACAACAATTCCCTCACACTGTACAACAATTCCCTCACACTGTACAATAATTCCCTCACACTGTACAACAATTCCATCACACTATACAACAATTCCCTCACACTGTACAATAATTTCCCCTCTAATCAGTTTCTCAAGCAACTCTAACCTCAAAGGCTGGTAAATATTTTCCTGTGCCAAATCCTGCGGCTCCAAAATGTCTGGTGCAGTTCATCTCTTCAGGGTCACACTATGGCCATCTGTCTGCCAAGAAATGCTAACTTATAGGCCTGCTCTTGGTCGCTATTCCTACCACCAAAACAAAGTCTGGAATAGTATTTAGAAATGATAAAATGCTTTCAGCCGAAAGTGACTGAGATTTTATCACATCCTTCCAGGGAAAAACTTATGGTGGAGCCATAGAAGATTAGGTGGATCCCTAATTATTCTTCTACGACCCCCCACCATAATTTTCTACCTTATAATTCCATATAATCTAATAATTACGTAATTATCCTATTCAGCATTTTATGTTTGGTTCAATATTCTTTATGTAAGTACTCCACGTTGAATTTTTTTCTGTACTAATGTAATTAATTGTGTTCATGAATTTATTATAAAAGATGACGTGCACTCGTTGAGCGCATGCCTTCGTCGCCGCTTGACCTTGACCTTTAACCTGTTCACTCCCAAAATCTAATGACTTTTTTCCTGAAAAATTACTAATCGTCCCACCAAATTTCAGACCATTTGGTAGAATACTTTTTGAGTTATGCGAATAACAAGATGATAAACAAATATATGCTACCTAAAATATTACCTTCCGCAATCTGACAAGGTAATAAATAGGAGAATATTAAACCTCACACGAAATGCTCTCCTCCAAACTAATGCTCCTCTAAGGGGAGGAAATGAGGAGGCGTTTCTAGGAGAGTAATAACAGGCTCCTCTTTTCGGGGAACGGAACTTTTTCCTAGAATATATCTACCGTACTAAAGCATCTAAACTAAGTACTGATGCTTACCATGCTTTCTTTGAAGTCAATGTACTTGTAAAGAATAAAGTATATTATTCTTATATTATTCAATTGATAAAATATTTACATAGCATTCGGTTGTGGAAAAAGAAAAGAAAATAATAACAGTGTACAATTTCTCTGTTTGGTAATCTATCTATTTTAGTTTTTTTAGCTAAACTCATATATGACTAATCTACAAATTAATTTTTTTTTAAAGACGATATTTTTCCATTAAAAACAAGAAGGATAAAATCAAATTAAATTAATGAAAAAATTCGAATTCAATATAGACCTGGTTATTATTTCAAGTGTAAATTCACTACAGAAAGTGTAATTGCAAGTTTCAATTCACTACCGAAAGTATCAGTTCAATGTCTGGGTACTTACAATGAGTCACTGTGTCCCTCCCTAACTATACAGTATAGTGTAGTGTGACTAGACATACATAATAACTTTGCCTTGGAGAGAAACCAAACACTACTATGCATTCACTGCACCAAATGAGTGCACGTGCACTAAGAAAATGTAGTCAAGTACACGTTCATCAAGATTGCAGAGTCTAGTACACATGCACCGGGAATATGCAATCCAGTACAAATGCACCGGGAATATGCATTCTAGTACACATGCACCGGGAAATGCACTCTAGTACAAATGCACCGGGAATAAGGATCTAGATAAATTAATCCGTAAACGGGCACCAACACAATATTTCGTACTCATGTACCGAAAATAATTAAGTGCACGTGTACCGGAAATGTAATGCTAGATGCAATTTCACCAAGAAAATGAGATTTAGGTGCACATGCACCGAATGTACTGAGTCAAGTACATGTGCACCGGAAATACTTAATTTAATACACGTGCTCCGAGTACAAACCAAGTGCAGGTGCACCGAGAATATAAGTGCACATGTACCGTTAAAACATCCTACCTTCGTTCATCAATGACTTACATTATAATTCCTATCATACTTATATCTGGTTGTTAAGAGTAATGTCATCCTAATTATATTAAAGATGTACTCTATACTAAAATAACTAAAAAACTCTTCAAAGTTTAAAGCGTTTAAAGTAGCGTATTTTTAGTAGGTTTTTAGAACGTTATACCGTATGTAGTGGGACGGATGCCGCCAATCATTTTATTTCCTCTTTCACATCTCCTCTAGCACTATTCACAAACACAGGCACAATAGGAACATAATATGAACTAGCTTTATTCAGTAAAATTGAATAAGTTTAAGATATGACTCCGTTAAAAAATAACTAATTGTACTGTTAGTTTGTCGTAACAGTTCACTAATATGTTTAGCTGTTTCGAATCAGAAATATCTTAAGCTTACTACCACTCATTTATTATTCATTGGAAGTAAGTAGTAAGCAATAACAATAATTCCCACCGATCCAATTTACTTGTTTACGGCAGATATCGACCAAAACAATCCCTGCCAGGAATTAATGATATTACTTTGAAAAGCAATATGATATGTATTATATAAGCAATACAATATCTTATTATATAAATAATACGATATGTATTATAAATTATAAGCAATACGTAATATTTCACTTGTACCATTGGTATCCATATTTTTTGTAGTTATGTATCCTAATGATTGAGAGAAAATCGTAAGGTTGTAATTACTGTTCATATTATCGTGAATGAAGTCCATAATATGCAGGTTGATAACCTCTATAGCTGGTAGGTATATTTTGCACGATTATATATGATCATAGAAGTAACTCTTATTTTCCTCAATGATATCATAGTAAATCGAATAAATTATTGTCTTACTCCCCAAGAATCATTAATGATCTGCTAAAATTAAACGTACAATCTCTTTATTTTGCTTTTTTTATTTTCTTTATAATAAGTATTATTATGTATTCCATTTAAAATCATGATTAATTAATAGTAAGACGAAACAATAACGACTATAATACACTATATTGTAACTAAAATCTTAGAAGTTCGTCTATGGAAATAAAATATACAAGAAAAACCTTACAAATAATTTCATTATTCAATTTTGTTTATGTTTTGTATTATTATTAATTGATCCTACTCTCATTTTAACTATATAGCAAATCTTCTAAAATAGGAATAAGTTAAATAATAAATAGACAAACTATTTATTGAACACATCAATATAATCAGTATAACCCCAATTACACTGTACACTAATTTGTCTATTTGTTTGCAAGTCCATACTTATTACCATATTCATGATATTTCTGGTCTATTATCCGTATATAAATACTGTATTTACCTAATTATTCCTCAGCAACTGACAAATAATAATTCTTCCCTCAGAGCACGTGATACAGTACACAATGCTTCTTCAGATCGTATTTATATGATAAAGATAGAAAATGTTATAAGTAATACAGGGTATAGACTCAATAACCGACTGCTCACATTTACCGTAAAGTTGGTATTAAGTAATGATAGGTTTAGAGAAGATTTCAACATTCAGGTTGGCTATTGATTTTTACTTGTAACTACTATACTATAATTAAAATATAATTACTGTATTATACTATGTGTATAATTTTTTACTATATTATACTAAATAATACTGTACTTTATTATTCTAAAAATAGTGAACTAGTTTATACTAAAGTAGAACGGGCATTCGTAGAGCGCATACTTTCGTCACTGGTACATTTTTTGTTCTAGGTATGATAAATCATTAATAAAACAGATCATTCTAGAGCGTCAACCACTTGAGGCAATGGCCAATCGACACACTTTCGAGTTATAAATGACCTTGACATTGACCTTTGACCCTATCACTCCAAAAATCTAACCAAATGGTTCCTCAATGATTACCAATCGGCCCACTAAATTTCAGACAATATGGTTCAAAACTTTTTGAGTTATGCAACCAAAACATTACCTTCTGCAACTTGCGAGGGTAATAATACGCTACTACATTATATTGTACAGTGCACATTGCTTAGAAAAAATATTTGGATGGATTATTTATGTAATATACATATTATGCAGTGTATAATTATTCAGTGACAGTAAGCTACACACTTTAAAATAATACAAAATATATATAGTATATACTTATCATTCAGAATATACAGATACACATTATTTATTATACGATATACATTATACGGTATACATTATACGGTACACATTATACGGTATACATTATACGGTATACATTATACGGTATACATTATACGGTACACATTATACGGTATACATTATACGGTATACATTATACGGTATACATTATACGGTACACATTATACGGTATACATTATACGGTATACATTATACGGTATACATTATACGGTATACATTATACGGTACACATTATACGGTATACATTATACGGTATACATTATACGGTATACATTATACGGTATACATTATACGGTACACATTATACGGTATACATTATACGGTATACATTATACGGTATACATTATACGGTACACATTATACGGTATACATTATACGGTATACATTATACGGTATACATTATACGGTACACATTATACGGTATACATTATACGGTATACATTATACGGTATACATTATACGGTACACATTATACGGTATACATTATACGGTATACATTATACGGTATACATTATACGGTACACATTATACGGTATACATTATACGGTACACATTATACGGTATACATTATAAGGTATACATTATACGGTATACATTATACGGTATACATTATACGGTATACATTATACGGTATACATTATACGGTACACATTATACGGTATACATTATACGGTATACATTATACGGTATACATTATACGGTACACATTATACGGTATACATTATACGGTATACATTATACGGTATACATTTTACGGTACACATTATACGGTATACATTATACGGTATACATTATACGGTACACATTATACGGTATACATTATACGGTATACATTTTACGGTACACATTATACGGTATACATTATACGGTATACATTATACGGTATACATTTTACGGTACACATTATACGGTATACATTATACGGTATACATTATACGGTACACATTATACGGTATACATTATACGGTATACATTTTACGGTACACATTATACGGTATACATTTTACGGTATACATTATACGGTACACATTATACGGTATACATTTTACGGTATACATTATACGGTATACATTATACGGTATACATTATACGGTATACATTTTACGGTATACATTATACGGTACACATTATACGGTATACATTTTACGGTATACATTATACGGTATACATTATACGGTACACATTATACGGTATACATTTTACGGTTTACATTATACAGTATACATTATACGGTAAACTGTTATACATTATACGGTATACTGTTATACATTATACAATATACATTATACGGTATACAGTATACGGTATACATTATACGGTATACATTATACGGTATACATTATACGGTATACATTATACGGTATACATTATACGGCATACATTATACGGTATACATTATACGGTATACATTATACGGTACACATTATACGGTACACATTATACGGTATACATTATACGGTATACATTATACGGTATACATTATACGGTATACATTATACGGTATACATTATACGGTATACATTATACGGTATACATTATACATTATACGGTATACATTATACGTTAGACATTTTACGGTACACATTATACGGTATACATTATACGGTATACATTATACGGTATACATTATACGGTACACATTATACGGTATACATTATACGGTATACATTATACGGTATACATTATACGGTATACATTATACGGTACACATTATACGGTATACATTATACGGTATACATTATACGGTATACATTATACGGTATACATTATACGGTACACATTATACGGTATACATTATACGGTATACATTATACGGTATACATTATACGGTACACATTATACGGTATACATTATACGGTATACATTATACGGTATACATTATACGGTACACATTATACGGTATACATTATACGGTATACATTATACGGTACATTACGGTACACATTATACGGTACATTACGGTATACATTATACGGTATACATTATACGGTACACATTACGGTACATTATACGGTACACATTATACGGTATACATTATACGGTATACATTATACGGTATACATTATACGGTATACATTATACGGTATACATTATACGGTATACATTATACGGTATACATTATACGGTATACATTATACGGTATACATTATACGGTATACATTATACGGTACACATTATACGGTATACATTATACGGTATACATTTACGGTACATTACGGTATACATTATACGGTATACATTATACGGTACACATTATACGGTATACATTATACGGTATACATTTTACGGTACACATTATACGGTATACATTATACGGTATACATTATACGGTATACATTTTACGGTACACATTATACGGTATACATTATACGGTATACATTATACGGTACACATTATACGGTATACATTATACGGTATACAACATTATACGGTATACATTTTACGGTACACATTATACGGTATACATTTTACGGTATACATTATACGGTACACATTATACGGTATACATTTTACGGTATACATTATACGGTATACATTATACGGTATACATTATACGGTATACATTTTACGGTATACATTATACGGTACACATTATACGGTATACATTTTACGGTATACATTATACGGTATACATTATACGGTACACATTATACGGTATACATTTTACGGTTTACATTATACAGTATACATTATACGGTAAACTGTTATACATTATACGGTATACTGTTATACATTATACAATATACATTATACGGTATACAGTATACGGTATACATTATACGGTATACATTATACGGTATACATTATACGGTATACATTATACGGTATACATTATACGGCATACATTATACGGTATACATTATACGGTATACATTATACGGTACACATTATACGGTACACATTATACGGTATACATTATACGGTATACATTATACGGTATACATTATACGGTATACATTATACGGTATACATTATACGGTATACATTATACGGTATACATTATACATTATACGGTATACATTATACGTTAGACATTTTACGGTATACATTATACGGTATACATTATACGGTATACATTATACGGTATACATTATACGGTATACATCATACGTTAGACATTTTACGGTATACATTATACGGCATACATTATACGGTATACATTATACGGTATACATTATACGGTATACATTATACGGTATACATTTTACGGTATACATTATACGGTATACATTATACGGTATACATTATACGGTATACATTATACGGTATACATTTTACGGTATACATTATACGGTATACATTATACGGTATACATTTTACGGTATACATTATACGGTATACATTATACGGTATACATTTTACGGTATACATTATACGGTATACATTATACGTTAGACATTTTACGGTATACATTATACGGTATACATTATACGGTATACATTATACGGTATACATTATACGGTATACATTATACGGTATACATTATTCGGTATACATTATACGGTATACATTATACGGTTTTACATTTTACGGTATACATTATACGGTATACATTATACGTTAGACATTTTACGGTATACATTATACGTTAGACATTTTACGGTTTACATTATACGGTATACATTATACGGTATACATTATACGGTATACATTATATGGTATACATTATACGGTATACATATTACAATACACAGCATACATACTACACATACATTACACATCAAAGGACACACAGTACACACATCTTCACTGACGCATAAAACAGTATTACATAATAGCGATGTGGTAACCCTTCCCTAAATGTATTACCTTTCCCAGCACTCGAGTAACTGTAGAGTAACAGGGTAATGGTAACGAGTAACTGTAGAGTAACAGGGTAATAGTAATGAGTAACTGTAGAGTAACAGGGTAATGGTAACGAGTAACTGTGAGTTATTATTGTTTTCGGAGACAGCTATTTTCTATTAACTAATGAAAAGGTATGTTATAGAAATATAGTGAAGTTTAAATAAATAAAAATATAAATATAGTTATTTAAGATAAAATTAGTTTTCTACAAATATTTTTAGAGCACATATATTATTTTATGAATAATTTACCATCTTTATTAAAAAAATCCAAATATTCAATCGTCTTCAGATTTATATTCGAATTATCTAACTTTCTTTGGGATAGTTTTTAGAATAATGATTCACTGTAAGCAATCATAGTGATATAACTTACCATCGCATCTTTACATTAATATCAAAAGCATTCAGTAATTACATTATCAAACTTCATCTGCAGAAAGCCATTCATAATCATATTAATAAGTTAATTACATTTTTAATGTTGGAAGAGTTTACCCTTAGTTTTTATTATTACCTCGGTAATTAGAAACAGATTAAAAAAGATAATTAGTTGAATAAATTATAATAAAGAGATGATATAATACAGATGAATAAAGATAAAATTAAAATGAAGATAAAAAGAATAAATTTAATTTATATTGTATATTTTAGATTTTCATGATTTATATTTTAATATCCAAATCACCAAATATATCGTCTTTAATTTAATTTTGCTATACATTTTTCTGATATAATATCATTAAATTTAAATTAACCATTGTAATTTTATTCATCCCTGCAACTTATGAGATTTTGTTAATAAAAATTAATTTTGTCCCACTTGGTGTCATTTGTTGAATTTTTGAAAGCAAATGGCTACAATCATGTCCGTCCATAGCTGTTCAGGTCAGCTCATCATGACGTTTATAGTTCTGTCAGCTGTTAAAAGTAGTCCAATGATATCTAATTACTGCCACTAATTTTAATGGATATGAATATTTTCTCGATTTTTATACCATTGCGCTGTGCATGATGTTTTTTTCTTTGTTGTCGATGTTATAGATTGAGAAATGCTTCGGATTATTTGCTATCAAATTAATGTAAATATTTTCATCATAATATATATATAGAATATTGGTTTTTAATTGAATGAGTTGTTTTGTTAACTTAGTTAGTTAATTATGAATGCTCTACCTTATTAAATGGTAATTTTGTAACCTTTCTATAATATTCCATATTTTAGAGAATGACAAACTGTATGCCAAATTTGAGCTAAAAATTTCATAAAGTTTCTCATTTGAAGATTTCAAGCCAAATTTAACATGGGAACGTATGAAGTAATTCAAAATTTCAGGCCAATTAGACATGTCTGAGTTTCGACCTTTTGAAATGTAAGCCAATTAATTGGATTAAACTGACATACTGTGTAACATGGTCTAGCCTAGGTAGGGAGAATAATGGTTCAGCCAGTTCTATTTTAAATTCAATACTTTTTAACAGTTACAAATAGAAATTCGAGATTCAATTTCTTCAACCCTATCAATTATGTCTTTGGCAATATTTTCATTCTCCATTAAAACTGTATAAGATGTGAGGACAGCCACCATTTTTATTGAAACGTCATCAAGCTTGCTTCTATAATTATGTAAGATTTTCAATTAGATTAATTATTATCATATCAGTTAAAATAGCACTATTATTATTATAGTAAATGAGTAGTTACAATTTTAATGATATAATTTATTTTATCAGTTCATAATTATAGGTTGCTTAGAATAGGCAAATTATAAAAACAGACGGAGACTAAGATTGCGGCATGTTTTGATTTTTAGAACCTTTCTGATCAGCTGTTAATTTCGGGAATCTGGCCTGATCAATTATAGATCTCCTTTTACACATGATTATTGATTAAAACTATATTTCTAGTGCAATTAATGTATATTAATAATTCATCTATTTAATTGTACCAAACTAATTATAGAATAATATACCATAAAGTTCGTGCTGATACTTAAATCTGAGATCAAAAATTAACATAAAATTTTGGAATTTAAAATTACAATTTCCCATTATATTAATCAATGGTAAAATAATATAATTAAACTATTAATTCAATGATAATTAACAATATAACTGAACAAGTAATAAATAACAATTACCAATAAATCAACAACATAAACTATATTGCATTCATTAAATTCATTTACTACATTTAGAATATAATTATAACATTGAATAATTTTCCAATCCATAAATCTTTCGATTACTACCAACCACCGGTACTATCTGCTACAAAGACTATACACCGGTACTATCTGCTACAAAAGACTATACACCGGTACTATCTGCTACAAAGACTATACACCGGTACTATCTGCTACAAAGACTATACACCGGTACTATCTGCTACAAAAGACTATACACCGGTACTATCTGCTACAAAGACTATACACCGGTACTATCTGCTACAAAGACTATACACCGGTACTATCTGCTACAAAAGACTATACACCGGTACTATCTGCTACAAAGACTATACACTGGTACTATCTGCTACAAAGACATTGTCACCAATAGTCCTTCACATACTACAGTGAGAAAGATCTCAACCTTCACAGTATTGATCAACTGAAGACATTTTAGACCTGATCTGTAAACAGGCCACTACGTCACAGTGAGGTGTTACTGCGTCACAGTGAGGGATGACGTAGAGGGAGAGGTGTTAGTACGTCATAGTGAGGTATGACGTAGAGGGAGAGGTGTTACTGCGTCATAGTGAGGTATGACGTAGAGGAAGAGGTGCTACTGCGTCACAGTGAGGTGTTACTGCGTCATAGTGAGGTAAGACGTAGAGGGAGAGATGCCACTGCGTCACAGTGAGGTGTTACTGCGTCATAGTGAGGTATGACGTCGAGGGAGAGGTTTTACTGCGTCATAGTGAGGTATGACGTCGAAGGAGAGGTGTTACTGCGTCATAGTGAGGTATGACGTCGAGGGAGAGGTGTTACTGCGTCACAGTGAGGGATGACGTAGAGGGAGAGGTGTTACTGCGTCACAGTGAGGTGTTACTGCGTCACAGTGAGGTGTTACTGCGTCACAGTGAGGGATGACGTAGAGGGAGAGGTGTTAGTACGTCATAGTGAGGTATGACGCAGAGGATGAGGTGCTATTGCGTCACAGTGAGGGATGGCGTAGAGGGAGAGGTGATACTGCGTCACAGTGAGGGATGACGCAGAAGGAGAGGTGCTACTGCGTCATTATCTGACACATATTACTATTAATTTCCAAATAATATCAATGACTGACATGAATAATAAGTCCTAACAAGGTGTGTTTTTTGGAATGTATTTATGCATTTGAAATAGAATTAACTATCGTTTTAATTAATTTACTAAATGAAAAGAATTCGACCACTTTACTGTGAATTGGAACTAGTCAGATGAAAATAACTTTGCTTTTTTGATGGTAGAGAATCTCATAGAAAAAAGGAGTACCTTGTGTGTTACCTTCGCAGAATTGTAGAAGGTTATGTTATGGTCTCATTTATTTTTAATTTTGTTGTTCGCATCACTCAAAAAGTGTTCAACCAAAATGTCTGAAATTTGATGGCACGATTGGTCATCAATCAGGAACCATTTCATTAGATTTTGGGATTAATCAGGTCAAAGGTTATGGTCAGGATCATTCATAACTCAAGGAATATTGGTTGATCAAGGTCATTTATAAGCGGTGGCGAAGGAATGCGATCAACGAGTGTCCGTTCTAGTTACCTAAGTTTTTGTAAACAGTTTCCTATCCATTAATATAGTGGTAGTTCGCTATCTGCTTAAGTAAATAATATTTATATTTGTAATTAACTCCGTAGAATCTTTTAGAAACGAAAATATCTCATTTTGTTATTAATATCTTTCTAAATCACCGATACCCTTTAATATTTCTATTAACTGTTACAATTACTATTAATAAAGAAAATGTGAAGCTAAATTTTTAACTAACTGTATCTCAAAATAATTTCATATTATCATCAACAATAATTCTCGTACTAGCAATTTTAATAATTCAATATTGATTAATAATCATATAGAAAACATCTAAAAAGTTGCTACATAGCAATCACTATTTCTACATCACACAGATCAATTTGTCACAATGTATGTACCTATAGATTACTGCTCAGAGGCGTGACTGGAATTTAGTACACACATATCATCTACTCCATCCACGTACATGTAAGTCACACGTCTGTAATTTTAGATACACCACACAGATACGTGCAACAACAGTAATATTAAACACAGACTCTTCCTACTCTTAACTAAGTATATTTATATCTATTTCATTGAAATAATTGAAATACGTACTCCTATTTATGTTTGATGTTATTATAGTTCACTTTATATAGGGTCGGACGGGGTATCACTGCGCATACCCTTTTTATGGGGTATCACTCCGCACCCCTTATAATTTCGAAACCGCTTGTTTTAGCCTAAATCTGATTGCACCATCATTTCAAGCATCTTCTTTTCTCCCATAAACATCAAGAAACACCATTATCCTATTAGTAGATCTAGAGTTAAGTCGCGATGTATGTAGTGCTCTCAGAACGATCTGGAAAAAATTTCGCTGGTGATTTTTTAATCCTGCAAACTCTCCAATAACTCTTTTACTAAGATTTTTATAAATTCATATTGTTCTGACATGTTAGCCTGAACAATAATAGTTACATTATGTCCAATTTTCAGTTTCTCAGTTTCACCGGTTTTCCTGCCACAAACGTGCGAAGTAATACCCCAGATAATTTAGAGGTAGAGGGGTATCACTGCGCATCATTAATAACCATATTTATTTGTAAATAAATATAAAAATATGAGTTTTTAGCTCTTAATAAAGGCATAAATATTGAATAATGTGTTATTTAATTATAGATTTTATTAACAATAAACTTACTATCGTAGTATAGCTATGAGACTTGATATGGGGGTATTAAAATAGGGAGAGTGGGTATTTAAAGGGAGAGGGGGTGAGAAGTTTTTGATTTAAATATTGATTAACAATAAACGTACGATAGTATTATTTTACTTGATATAAGTAGTTAACTAGTTGCGTAGAATTTAAATGTTAAATTTGTTGCAGATTCATTAAATATGTGCTTAAATGGTAAGGGACAAGAAGATTGGGGAGAGGGCATGTAGAGAGGGAAGCACAGACGTTTAGATGAGGGGGAGGAAGATTTAGATGTGGGAGAGGGTGAAATAGATGAGGGAGAGAGGGATATAGATGGGGATGAGAGGGATTTAGAAGGGAAGAGAGGGAAATTTCGATGAGGATTACAAGTGTGATTAAAATGGTAGGAGAGGGGGATTTAGATGAGAGGAGAGGGGGATTAAGATAGGAGGAGAGGGATATTTAGATAGGGAAAGAAGGGGGTTTAGATAGGGGGGAGCTAGGTGGGGCATTAAAATGGGGACACAGGTATTTTGGTGTGGGAGAGAAGTGCTGTATTTATCCAATGCGCAGTAATACCCCTTCATGTACGCAGTAATACCCCTATGCACTCACTAAAAGTTACTCACAAAAAATTGCCAATAAGTATTTTATTTATTTAGTTATTATTCCGAAACTAGTAGAGAACCAACCTCGTTCATGACCATTTCATCACGAGAGAAAAAATTTCTTTAATACCTTTAGTTTTCGAGAAAACCCAGAGTTTGAGGGATTGTGCGCAGTGATACCCCGTCCGACCCTACCTTTTATTTAATTTTTCACTGTGTACATTTTTAACGACAAGTGATAGTTATTGTACATGAAGATTTTTCTGTCAAATCATGAACAATGAAATGATTCAATATTAAATCAGAATTTCAACAAGTTTTGTATTTTAAATATTAAACTACCATAATAAATTAAGGGCGATCATAAAGCACACTCAGATATATTTTGAAATTATATTTTCTGGCTTATTTTTTATTCCCTTTTCATATTCTTTTAATATCTAATATAAAATATGGTTTCGGCATAACATGATGACTAGGATTGATACAAAAATTATATGTTTTACTATCAGAAGTAGATGCAATGTCTATGTCTACTTTTATTTATAAATTAGACGTCAAAATGACACGAATGGCTCACTCCTTCATTTGAAACAGAGTTGTAATTACTTCTGTCTAACAAACTTTCAAGAAAACTTCAAATACGTGACATAAACTTATACTCAAACCTAAGCAACGTGTTGAAATATTATTCTTATAATAAATTATAAATATCTCTATCATTACTGAGTTGAATATATTTCAATTGAAATAATTTCATTGCATATTTTAATATCCATTCCTCTCTTCTTTTTATGACATAAATTCCAACAAATCAAATCTAAGGATGTTTTAAAAAGATGACACTGATTGATATTCTTCTGTTGTTGTCCTTCTTGTTTCCAATTTCTCAGAGATTCTTGGCTCTGCCTCAAGTTGGTGTGGGCGGTACAGCACCACGCACAACATTTCCCACCCACTGGAATGTGTTTGAGGTCACCTAAAGTTATATCAATCTAAAGTTTTTCCAGGCAATGAATATTTCATCTGTGCCACAAATAGACTTTGTTTACATTTCATTGTGTGTTGTCCTGCATGTAATTTGAATATCTCTGCTATTTTAGAGATAAGCTTAACCTCAATAATAGAACTAGAACAATGCCCCGTTCTAGTTCCACTTCCCGAGGCCAAAAAAAATGAAAAAAAACTTGTTATTGAACTTAGAGTGTTTTGTTAGTCTGAAAATTTTGAATTGCAATATTAGAAAAATCCAACGATTGAAGAAAATATTTATCAATACGCAAAGAAAAAACTTTAAGCCTTTGCTAGTTCCAAGTGAAAGCGTTTTTTGATCAACTGTGTGATATTTACAATGAGTTACAACCTTAAAGTTGTAGTCATTAGGTAGTTTCAATCTCACCAGTAAGATTTCCTTATGAAAATCATCCATTTACTAAAAGGCCATTTCGAATAATTTTTCAGTTGACTGAGCACAGTCATATCAAACAGCACAGGTTCTTATTTCTTATAGAGATCAAAGCAACCTTGGAAGACTGTCAGAATGTGTCAGTGGATGTGTTATGATTCAATTTAGTTATGGGAGAAATTCAATAAACTAAGCCGCTAAGGTATCACTTATAAATAATGGAAAAGTTTCTTGAAAGATTCAAATCCAATATCGATACTTATTTACTGGTTTTAAATAAGTGTATTCTTCCATTGCTTGAAAAACTGATTTTATTCAAAATTCGCAAGAAGTTTATTGTGTCTGTAAGAAATAATGTTTATACTCATTATCAAAGATCAACAAAATGATGACTGACCTCGCGATCAGTGTTTGAAGAATTGAAGATATAGACATGAAAATAGGACAAATTTATTCTCTTAGAAAAGATTTAAGAAATAAAGAACTTTCTCGTATTCAACTAATTTAACATTTACTAAACGAAATGAAAATTTTATTCTTTGTCGATAATAAAAAAAAATGAAGAACATCCAGTCATCAAAATTTGCACAATTACTATCATAATTCCGATAATTGAAACTAAAATTATTATTCATCAAGAAACCACAATTTATACAAAGTCATTTCCATTTGTACTGTAAAATTAACTTCAACATACCGTAAGATAATGTGTTTCTTTCACTATGAGGTAAAAAGTACATAGTATAAATACAAAGAACAAGTACAAAGTATTAGTACAAAGTATAAGTACAAAGTATAAATACAAAGAACAAGAACAAAGTATAAGTACCACCAATATTCCCTCAATATTGCAATTCAATACTCTATCGGCATCGGCAAGATAGTTTGAGGATATATCTACCATATATTTATGACATATTTTCCGATTCACACATCCAAGAAAATCCTTACTATATTAAATGTTTTTCTGCGATTTTCGGGCAAATAACTTCGATAAAATCATAGATATCAGAGAAAATCTCGAGGAATGTATTTGATGGAAAAGAAAATGTAGAGTTTGACTATAAATCATAATGTGATTAAGATATATGAGATATTTATAGATACAATTTATCGTAATATCAACAAACTTTTAAATTTATACAACATACTAACTTATTTTGACTTTTCTTCAGTTTCAATTCATATAATAAATAAAATACATTTACGCAAATGAATCGAAAATTGAATATTTTCTTGAATTACTCTATGTTAATTAATTTCTTCTTTCTTCACAGGCTCAAATTCTATAAGTAAAATTGGTATACATTTAGTGAAGTGTTCTAGTTTATCATCCTTGAACAGTGTGATATACCTATTGAATATTATAGTCAGTACTAGTCAACATAAACTAAAAAAGTTGATATATCCAAAATTATGAAAATTAAAATATGAAGTGAAGTGATTGTGTACATTCCAGTACTGGAGTCTAAGTATTGCCAGTTTCTAGCAGTGTTGTTACAATGGCAGAGTTACTCAGTGTTCAAGTGCCATGCTCTAGACAGTACGGTGCTAAGTACTCAGACCTGCATAAGAGCCTCGTCAGCGGAGATGCTGTCGCTAAAAATAAAAAATACCCCAACACCGTCAACCACACCAGGATTAGGTAAACAAAAAAATATAGATTTAAATTTATCAAATTAAAAAAAATTCTAAGAAATTAAAATTAGCTAAAATCTAGATTTTTTTGATTTTGTGATCATAATTCCAGGGTTCCATTGAGTGTCTATAGTATTAAAGTGTAAAAAATGATTAGATGGGAAATTCATCAGAATCAAAATTTCACATGAAACACATTATAGCAATGAATTCCATCCAGGTGATACGATTTAATCTTAGATCTGCCAAGGGAAATAAGTAAAGAGATATTTTTACGGAGCTAGAAACAAAATATAATTCTGAAATCGTTTTAATGTTATCATGAATAAAATGAAAATCACAAGTTTAGTTTATTATTAAACCATAATTCTGTAAATTGTCAATATATAAATCAATCAATCGATATTAATTATATGTATAGAGAAATTTAGTGATTAATTTCATGCAAGGGATATCAAAATTGAGATAATTTTTTTATATTTTCATTTAATTTTTCGATAAAATAGGAATACAGGTAACCTAGTGTTACCTGTATTGAGTAACATATTATTAATTAATAAATTGAACCAAAATGTTCTAGATTAAATTTAACACATCGGTTAAAAAAATTCCTTTTACGTCTGTGATTCTAATTAAAATGAACATGAATATAGCAGCATAGCAAAAATTTTAATACTGACATATTATTTACGAATTGTGTCAATATTAATATATCTTTGCTGGAAAATTCCTTGTGTGATATTTTCAATTGCCAGATGCAATTAAATAACGAATAAAGATTCGAAAGGTTACCATTGAAATACAATATCGTATAAACTTTTTAAAATATAAGCATTATAATATATTCACAGTGAATAAAACACTATACTCTCCACATTGAATTTATTTTAATATTTTCATGCGATGCTCTATTAATAACCTTTAAAAATTTACATCTGGTAATTATTACTGTACCGTACTAACATATTTTGTTTCTTTTTATCTAAGAGTCTTTTATGTTTTATCTCACTGCAGCAAAACACTTTGCCTGACTTTGCTGCAGTGTTACATTTGAATTACTTAAGGGCCTAACTTTTTCACTTCAGTCTGACTTATCCGCTATCTTACCATGGTAATCTTTATTTGTATTTTTTACTTTTAGGTTTGCAGTTTTTATTCAGCTTTTGGATTAAAATTAATACAATTTTTCGATATTTAGTATTTATGATATTTTGATATTCTTTTATAATTACTTAACAAAAATAATATTAACGAAATTATATATTTATATCAATATATTTAGTATAACTATACTCTAGAGTCATTTCAATCTTATTAATCATGAGATATAAATTTTCTTATTTATAAATTAGAGTTATATATTAAGTTAATAATTATTACATAATTCTTAGGAAAGTAAATAAAATATTGGTTGTATAATCCGTGGACTTATTTAAAATTTTAAATTTCACAAATCCACAGATTTCTATTTAAGAAAACTAAATTGTGCAGAACGCAAATTTATTGTTTTAAATTTTTTATTTGCCAAATTTCATTATGATCTCATTTAGGAAGATTGAAAATTTAGAAGTATAATAAAATTATTTTTTTTTGTCCTATTTCGTATTTATTTCTACAACAGCATTAGTATTACTACCAAAATCCTCGTAAGATTTTTAATTACTTTTTAATAAAAATTCGTAATATCTTTGTTATTTAACCCTAAATTAGTTAATAATTTTTTTTAACTAATTGTTTTTTAATTCACCCTTCAGTAAATTAAATCATAATTTATTCACTGAAATTAAAACAATGGATTAATAATATCCCTCTTAACATTACTTTCTGATAAAAAAATTATTTAACATTTATAATTCATTATCAAATACTTGAATACCATTTATTTCAATCATTACAGCTCTACAATATTAAATCATAAAAAATAAATTATAGCAAGACTTTTATAGTCCTTCATAAACAATGGTAATAATATTCAATATGTCATAAAAACGTTAGATGAATACTAATATGAAAATAAAATAACATTATATCATCTAGCGTCTGAATACTCACTTGAAGAACCAGATTCTATTACTAAATTATTTAGTTATTTCATTTTCCAACAGCTGGTTATTTTACCAACAATATATATTATATTCACGTACAGAGTTAATTCATTAAATTAAGTTTTTTTATTCATTTTATTTGAGACGTGCTTAATTGTGTCTTTCATTAAGTCTGTTGGTGACTTCCTTCGGAGGGATGACTTAAATTAGTTCAGTCTTTTATGACCCTCAAAGATAATGAAAAGAGGGAGTGAAGAGCATGTTATTTAGCGTGAAAAGAAAGAGTGAAGAGTATGTTATTTAGCGTGAAAAGAAAGAGTGAAGAGTATGCTATTTAGCGTGAAAAGAAAGAGTGAAGAGCAGGCTATTTAGCGTGAAAAGAACGAGTGAAGAGTATGTTATTTAGCGTGAAAAGAAAGAGTGAAGAGCATGCTATTTAGCGTGGAAAGAACGAGTGAAGAGCATGTTATTTAGCGTGAAAAGAAAGAGTGAAGAGCATGCTATTTAGCGTGAAAAGAACGAGTGAAGAGTATGTTATTTAGCGTGAAAAGAAAGAGTGAAGAGCATGCTATTTAGCGTGAAAAGAACGAGTGAAGAGTATGATATTTAGCGTGAAAAGAACGAGTGAAGAGTATGCTATTTAGCGTGAAGAGAAAGAGTGAAGAGTATGCTATTTAGCGTGAAGAAAAAGAGTGAAGAGCATGCTATTTAGCGTGAAAAGAAAGAGTGAAGAGCATGCTATTTAGCGTGAAAATAAAGAGTGAAGAGCATGCTATTTAGCGTGAAGAGAAAGAGTGAAGAGCATGCTATTTAGCGTGAAAAGAACGAATGAAGAGTATGCTATTTAGCGTGAAAAGAACGAGTGAAGAGCATGCTATTTAGCGTGAAGAGAAAGAGTGAAAAGCATGCTATTTAGCGTGAAAATAAAGAGTGAAGAGCATGCTATTTAGCGTGAAAATAAAGAGTGAAGAGTATGCTATTTTAGCGTGAAGAGAAAGAGTGAAGAGTATGCTATTTTAGCGTGAAGATAGAATACTACACGCTACCTGTATTATTTACAGAGGTGTTGTAATATTTTAATTAAGTTATTAGTATTATTTTTAATTGTAAGATAAACTCTTCCAAACAATTTATAGAGCAAGTTACTCATTTTTAATGAATAGTGGAACTAATGCATTTTACTTCTGCAAGAGGAGTTCTTTGCCACAAGAGGAGTTCATTATTGCAAGAGGAGTTCTTTACTGCAAGAGGAGTTCTTTACTGCAAGAGGAGTTCTTTACTACAAGAGGAGTTCTTAACTACAAGAGGAGTTCTTTACTGCAAGAGGAGTTCTTTACTGCAAGAGGAGTTCTTTACTACAAGAGGAGTTCTTTACTACAAGAGGAGTTCTTAACTGCAAGAGGAGTTCTTTACTGCAAGAGGAGTTCTTTACTGCAAGAGGAGTTCTTTACTACAAGAGGAGTTCTTTACTACAAGAGGAGTTCTTTACTACAAGAGGAGTTCTTAACTGCAAGAGGAGTTCTTTACTACAAGAGGAGTTCTTTACTGCAAGAGGAGTTCTTTTCTGCAAGAGGAGTTCTTTACTACAAGAGGAGTTCTTTACTACAAGAGGAGTTCTTAACTGCAAGAGGAGTTCTTAACTGCAAGAGGAGTTCTTTACTGCAAGAGGAGTTCTTTACTACAAGAGGAGTTCCTTACTACAAGAGGAGTTCTTAACTGCAAGAGGAGTTCTTAACTGCAAGAGGAGTTCTTTACTGCAAGAGGAGTTCTTTACTACAAGAGGAGTTCTTTACTGCAAGAGGAGTTCTTTACTGCAAGAGGAGTTCTTTACTACAAGAGGAGTTCTTTACTGCAAGAGGAGTTCTTTACTACAAGAGGAGTTCTTTACTGCAAGAGGAGTTCTTTTCTGCAAGAGGAGTTCTTAACGGCAAGAGGAGTTCTTTATCTCTAACCACTACTAAATACAGTCATTCCCATCAATTTCTATCCAATGAGTCCCTTGCTTGCAGATAAATTCTTTCGCTGCCATTAATTCTTTAATCCAATCAGCAAATCCAGTTAAAGTTACTCTAACTATTACAATCTCTCACAACTTTCCACTCATCAAATTACTAAGAAAATTAAAAACAATCCTGCGTGGGCATATTTTACTTTCATTTTACCAAATCACAACGGAGAAATACTTCTTGATGTGATATATTATTTACATCTCCATTCACTGCCGCAATTCATCGCGTGGCACCATTTCGCAATTTACCCCCCCCCTCCCCCCCCCCCCCTCAGCCTCTAAACCCCCTGCCCCATCTATAGCCCCCTCCCCTTTCATTCTAGTTGCACATCTCTCAGCTTTAAAGTTTGACCCCCAAACATTTGCCTGCCTGAGTAGACAGACACACCACAAACTAGTGCACTGCAACTAGTGCATCACAACCAGTGCACCACAACCAGTGCACCACAACCAGTGCACCACAAAGTAATGCACCACAAAGTAATGCACCACAAACTAGTGCACCACAACTAGTGCACCACAAACTAGTGCACCACAACTAACAACTAGTGCACCACAAACTAGTGCACCACAACTAGTGCACCACAACTAGTGCACCACAAACTAGTGCACCACAAACTAGTGCACCACAACCCTGCAGTGCACCATACTGTAGAAAACTAGTGCACCATATCAGGACATATTAATTAATTTCAAATATATATAAGAATATCAGTATTATTAATACCTAGGCATTATATTTTTGTGGGTCACCCTGTATATGTATATATTTATGCATACATGTTCACATTATCATTAATTTGCATGACAGTATTAAAAATTGAATTTACTCTGTGAATCAAACTATTTGATAATAATATTAAACATCTAATAATGTATGAAGAAGTTTAATGAAATTGTACCATAAAAATTATATATCAGATAATTATAATTATCTTATTACTGCTAATAATTAACAATTAATCTTTTATTCTTAATTCAGTATATACATCAAATGATTAACGTGAAATTGTGAGACTAATCAAAATTTATCATATTGTATATACATTATATTCAGGAAATTAACTGTTAAATTTTACTTTCTATATCGAACTATATTGAGCTGATACCCAAACAGAAAGTTATGGTGGGGCCAACGATCAATAGAAGGGGGCTTCATGTTGCTATTAAGTATTTATAATTATATAGTGGCATAGTTATATCCAATGAGCAATATTTCGTAAAATAGCTTCCGTATATTATTTATTATTAACAACTGTAATGTGCAGGTAATGTTACACTATTTAATGAATGTATATATGTTCTGTACAATTTACCAAATTGCGCAATCTCGAGAGTGCGCTGCTTGTTTTCAACCCTGATACGTCCAGACTTTTAAAACTTGACTTGAGTTGTTGTTAATCCGGGTTTTAATTGTCTAAGGCGTATTTAATTGAAGTCAATGAAAGTAATACAACACGTTTTGTTTTAAATTAGTTTTATAACATTTTATTACAATGCGTAAATACTTGCATGCGCTTTTGCGTCACATTTTGATTCACACCAAAAATAGCTAATATTTCTATAACTCCAGGACAATAACCCCCCGTGCGAAAAAGCTCCCGCAGTCAAAAAAAACCGTGCAAATTACCCCCGGTGCAAAAAACCCCGTGCAATAAACCCCCCGGACAAAAAACCCTAAGCAGAAAACTCCCGGTGCAAAAAAACCCCGGTCTATATAAATAGTATAATTCATTTTTATCAATATATTAAACATTATTTAATGCAAACCAATAAATATTATATTTTCTTCGAAAATATGACATAATATTTTGCAAAATATGGTATACCCAATCACTTATTTTATAGTAAAAATAAGTACAGTATACATTTTGTCCCCAACCCCCCCCCCCCCCCAACCGGACCGCTAACCTAACCTTAGGTGCACTATATCTCTTTATAGTTATTTATAGTTATAACATATAGTAATTTTATTATTAAAAAAGTAATCAAAATTAATAAAATTGAATTAGGCTATTTATATCGACCGGGGGTTTTTTGCACCGGCGGTTTTTTTGCTTGGGGGGTTCTTGTCGAGGGGTATTTGTCCGGGGGGTTTATTGCACGGGTTTTTATTTGTCCGGGGGTATTTTGCATGGGGGGGTTTTGACTGCAGAGTTTTTTTTGCACGGGGGGTTATTGTCCTGTCACCTATTCCTATAAGTAATGCTACTAGTGTGACGTAAAATGTGTGACACATCAGATCAAAATGATATATAACTAAATATTTCAAAACATGTTGTATTATTTGCATTGATATTTAAAGGATACATAAATACGTCATAGACAATGAAAGTCATAGACTTCAGTCAATTAGTTATAAATTATGCATAAATATTTCAAACTAAACCGGGCCTCTTGGACATTTTTTACGTTCACAATTTTCCGACTACTGACCCATAATCCACATTTGCTAACCAGTGATTTTTATATTTGTGTCAATAAAAAAGATAACCGGTTAATCTAAACGTTCATTTTCTGTGTAAATGATAAACAACATTTAAAATCAGTTAGTTAGTAAATTCTGGATATAAAGAAAAAAATCTGAAGGGATAAATCCACATATAATCCCATTAAAATCTGAAGTCAAGTGTCAGTTTTCAAACCCCAGAAGTGGTACATAACACTCTCATACCACTTCTCACACCTTTACCACCTCACACCACCCCCCACACCACCCCTAACACCATCTCTCACACCAATTCCATCTCGCACCTCCCTTTCCACTCCACAATGGCTCCATTAGAATTTATAGTCTCATTGTGTCTCTGAAATGTCTCTGTTGAGGCACCTTATTCTCAAATAAATTATTAATTCAAGAGTTCCGTGCATGAATGCATTCAACTGAACATTTTTTACATCGCCCTATATACTAATGCACAATGGGCATTTATATGTCGGTTTCTTGCAAGGAAAATGTCACGCTTCAACATTTAAGATGCGATATAATCCATGATCAAATTTATTGTCCGGATGACAGGAAAATATGGGAAACAGAAAATCAGGAAGGAATAATACGGGATAATTAACAGATAATTGTGAAAAATTCGGGAAACAGAAAATTTAATGAGAATCCGGGAAACAAAAAACTCGTGAAACAAAGAGAAACGGGAAGAAGAAAATTCGGTAATAAAAATTCGGGAAACAGAAAATCCAGGGAAACAGAAAATTCGAAAAAAAACGGAAATCATAAAATCCGGATAATATAAAATATGAGAAACAGAAATCTGGAATTCAGAAAATTCGGGAAAACAGAATATTCGAAAAAAAATTCCTGGTAACAGAAAATACGCAAAAATACAAAGAAGTCTGAATTACTGAAATACCATATCCGAATAACATAAAAAAATCGAATAAAAAAAAAATAACAATAACGCTAATTAAAATAAAATTAAAGGTCGGTCATTTTTTCAGGGGATGGCAATAGAGAAATTTGGTGAGTAGATATTAGGAAAACAGAAAATCCAAAATACAGAAAATTTGATAAAAAAAATCCTAGCGAAAAACATACAGATAGCAAAAAATAAAGCTAATAAGGGGTTTGTAATAATCATGGACTCAAAATAATCTTTAATAACTTTTGAAATAATGCATGGATTTCAATCCTGTAAACATCGCGTTTTCACTCAACTATATACATTTAAATGATTTCTTTTAAATCCTGCCTTCGTGACCGCACGGAAATTTCGACACGATAACGGAGGTTGTTCATAGCTCTGATCAGCATTCCCTGTCCATAAGATCTAATTTCTATTTCAATATGTGCCTCCAATTGAGGGATGTCTGTTGGCTTGTTAAGGTAGACTCTTCTTTTGAGATATCCTCATAAGAAATAATCTAAAGGGGAAAGATCTGGAGATCTTGCTGGCCGTTCAACGTCACCAGGTCTTGAGATCAATCTTGACGATATTTTCTGATGCAGGATTTCAATGTTGGGACACGTGGTATTACAGGTGTATTTTTAATTAGATTAGTAAAATTCATCTAATTCAATTTTGGAATCAAAAAGTCAGTAATCATGTCGTAATATCTCTGTCCATTCACTGTAAATGTTTGGCCATTGCCATCCTCAAGAAAAAGGGACCGATAATCTTATTCTCCTTTATTCCACACCGCACTGTGACTCTTTCTGAATGGAGCGATATTTCCCTGGTCACCTATTCAGTTCCCCAAAAACGAACGTTATGTTTATTGACACATTCATTTAGTCCGAAATAAGTTTCGTCTGACATGATCAACTTCTGAATAAAATTAGAGTTTTCTGCATGCTTCTGTAAACCCCGCTTGCAGAATGCAACTGGACGTGCGTAGTCACCTTCGTGCAACATCCAATTTCCCGTTGCCCCTGGACTTTTATCTCAAACCCGTATTATTGATAATGTGTCATTATGTAAAACGCGATGTTTTCAGGATTCTATAGTGGTTTACTTTTTCAAAATCCAAGTATTGTTTCAAAAGTTATTTAAGATAATTTTAAGTCCCATCATTATTACAAACCCTGTATAATAATTAGGACGGAAAAAAATCCTTCTAGTTTTACCCACTTAGTTCTAAAAACTAAAATAATTCATAGTCCGTCCTTTTTGACGGCTTTTATATTACTTTGATATTACATTCCACAGTGGTACATTTATAGTACATTCCACAGTGGTACATTTATAGTACATTCCACAGTGGTACATTTATAGTACATTCCACAGTGGTACATTTATAGTACATTCCACAGTGGTACATTTATAGTACATTCCACAGTGGTACATTTATAGTACATTCTACAGTGGTACATTTATAGCACATTCCACAGTGGTACATTTATAGTACATTCTACAGTGGTACATTTATAGTATATTCCACAGTGGTACATTTATAGTACATTCCACAGTGGTACATTTATAGTACATTCCACAGTGGTACATTTATAGCACATTCCACAGTGGTACATTTATAGTACATTCTACAGTGGTACATTTATAGCACATTCCACAGTGGTACATTTATAGTACATTCTACAGTGGTACATTTATAGTACATTCCACAGTGGTACATTTATAGTACATTCCACAGTGGTACATTTATAGCACATTCCACAGTGGTACATTTATAGTACATTCTACAGTGGTACATTTATAGTATATTCCACAGTGGTACATTTATAGTACATTCCACAGTGGTACATTTATAGTACATTCCACAGTGGTACATTCGTAGTACATTCCACAGTGGTACATTTATAGTACATTCCACAGTGGTACATTTATAGTACATTCCACAGTGGTACATTCGTAGTACATTCCACAGTGGTACATTTATAGTACATTCCACAGTGGTACATTTATAGTACATTCCACAGTGGTACATTTATAGTACATTCCACAGTGGTACATTCGTAGTACATTCCACAGTGGTACATTTATAGTACATTCCACAGTGGTACATTTATAGTACATTCCACAGTGGTACATTTATAGTACATTCCACAGTGGTACATTCGTAGTACATTCCACAGTGGTACATTTATAGTACATTCCACAGTGGTACATTTATAGTACATTCTACAGTGGTACATTTATAGTATATTCCACAGTGGTACATTTATAGTACATTCCACAGTGGTACATTTATAGAACATGCCACAGTGGTACATTCGTAGTACATTCCACAGTGGTACATTTATAGTACATTCCACAGTGGTACATTTATAGTACATGCCACAGTGGTACATTTATAGTACTTTCCACAGTGGTACATTTATAGTACTTTCCACAGTGGTACATTTATAGTACATGCCATAGTGGTACATTTATAGAACATGCCACAGTAGTTCATTTATAATACATGCCACAGAGGTACATTTATAGTACATGCCACAGTAGTACATTTATAGTACATGCCACAGTAGTACATTTATAGTACATGTCACAGTAGTACATTTATAGTACATGCCACAGTGGTACATTTATAGAACATGCCACAGTAGTTCATTTATAGTACATGCCACAGAGGTACATTTATAGTACATGCCACAGTAGTACATTTATAGTACATGCCACAGTAGTACATTTATAGTACATGTCACAGTAGTACATTTATAGTACATGCCACAGTGGTACATTTATAGAACATGCCACAGTAGTTCATTTATAGTACATGCCACAGAGGTACATTTATAGTACATGCCACAGTAGTACATTTATAGTACATGCCACAGTAGTACATTTATAGTACATGCCACAGTGGTACATTTATAGTACATTCCACAGTGGTACATTTATAGTACATTCCACAGTAGTACATTTATAGAACATGCCACAGTAGTTCATTTATAGTACATGCCACAGAGGTACATTTATAGTACATGCCACAGTAGTACATTTATAGAACATGCCACAGTAGTTCATTTATAGTACATGCCACAGAGGTACATTTATAGTACATGCCACAGTAGTACATTTATAGTACATGCCACAGTAGTACATTTATAGTACATGTCACAGTAGTACATTTATAGTACATGCCACAGTGGTACATTTATAGTACATGCCACAGTAGTACATTTATAGTACATGCCACAGTGGTACATTTATAGTACATTCCACAGTGGTACATTTATAGTACATGCCACAGTAGTACATTTATAGAACATGCCACAGTAGTTCATTTATAGTACATGCCACAGAGGTACATTTATAGTACATGCCACAGTAGTACATTTATAGTACATGCCACAGTAGTACATTTATAGTACATGTCACAGTAGTACATTTATAGTACATGCCACAGTAGTACATTTATAGTACATGCCACAGTAGTACATTTATAGTACATGCCACAGTAGTACATTTATAGTACATGCCACAGTAGTACATTTATAGTACATGTCACAGTAGTACATTTATAGTACATGCCACAGAGGTACATTTATAGTACATGCCACAGTAGTTCATTTATAGTACATGCCACAGAGGTACATTTATAGTACATGCCACAGTAGTACATTTATAGTACATGCCACAGTAGTACATTTATAGTACATGCCACAGTAGTACATTTATAGTACATGCCACAGTAGTACATTTATAGTACATGTCAAAGTAGTACATTTATAGTACATGCCACAGAGGTACATTTATAGTACATGCCATAGTGGTACATTTATAGTACATGCCATAGTAGTTCATTTATAGTACATTCCGCAGTTTAGTAAATGCTATTTACTTTTCTGATAGTATATTGGAATCAAAGGAATGGTTTTAAAATTATGCTACAATTTGCGAGTTATTTAAAAAGATAAGCCAAGCTGTAGATCGTTTGATCAATATATGTTTTCGTGAGTGATCTTTAGTTTTTAATTTAACTTGTCAGGTAGCTCTGTAACTACAAAAATACATGTTTCTTTGTTTTGTATATAACATTTACTTCGCTGTACATATTTCCTTGGGTGAACAAACACGTTATTAGAATGATATGAGAGTAGGTTATCTGTTTATTATTGAGTTAATAAAAGCAATAAAGATAATAGAATATTGTATTTTCTTAGTCTCTATGAATTGAATTTAATGTAAGATGGTGAAGTATATTACCTATGCACACTTAAATTATAATGTGCATCTAATCACGCTAAAAAATATAGAATTACTAATGATAACTTGCAGTGTTAAATATTTCTTATTAATGCTACAATAATACATTATACAAAAATTGTCAACCTAAATACTGATATACTAACTTTATTTCATTTAAAACAAACATTTCCTTGATGCACCGAGTCAGTGACCATATTGTATCACCAATTAAAATGCATCCAAACTCCTTTCTATCGTCCCTTTAATTAAGTAATTAATGTATTAAGAGAGCAGACTCGCGTGACGTAACATAGGTTGCCAGCTGTTATTTTTCTCAGTTCTCCTCTAGCGTTGGTAGTGGTAGGTAGAGTGCCAGTCTGTCTTACATAGCATCCTTTGTCACTCTGTCAAGCAAGCGTCTGTCAGCCTACAGTGTAAAGATAATTATGCACTTGGACTAGAAAAGTTCTACAGCAACCACTATGAATCAATCACTCCTCTCGCCCTCCATATTGAAAAATACGGAGAAATATTTTCAAAAGAATGACCTGAGTTCAGCGACTGAAGTTCCGAATGTTTGCGTCGAAGCTCCCACAACCACCAGGTATTTAAACATTCACAATGTAGGGTAAGTTACGAATTAACGGTCAGATCTACATCTTCGGTCATGTAAGAAAAAACAATATAATGTTAATAAATTTTTTTGTAATTGGTATCCATGATACCTGCAGGTTTAAGGATACCAATTAAAATAAAAATTAAATAATTATTATTATATCGTTTTTTCTTATATAACCGAAGATGTGTAACTGACCGATGATTCGTAACTTACCCTAGTCCTCACTTTATTATTGAGGGTAATGCATTAAATTGTTCTCATTGTTAGCTAATATAGTGAGGGAAGGTGAAAGAACTCTGACAGTGATATTAATATAGTATATACTATAGTAATGTATAGCGATATATCATCTGAAATAGAGAATATACTGCTACAGTATATACTATAGTAATGTATAGCAATATATCATGTGAAATAGAGAATATACTGCTATAGTATATCCTATAGTAATGTATAGCAATAATTTCTCTAATATAGAGAATATACTGTTATAGTATATCCTATAGTAATGTATAGCGATATATTCTCTGATATAGAGAATATACTGCTATAGTATATCCTATAGTAATGTATAGCGATATATTCTCTGATATAGAGAATATACTGCTATAGTATATCCTATAGTAATGTATAGCACTATATTATCTGAAATAGAGAATATACTGCTATAGTATATCCTATAGTAATGTATAGCGATATATTCTCTGATATAGAGAATATACTGCTATAGTATATCCTATAGTAATGTATAGCGATATATTCTCTGATATAGAGAATATACTGCTATAGTATATCCTATAGTAATGTATAGCACTATATTATCTGAAATAGAGAATATATTTCTATAGTATATCCTATAGTAATGTATAGCAATATATTCTCTGAAATAGAGAATATATTGCTATAGTATATCCTATAGTAATGTATAGCGATATATTCTCTGATATAGAGAATATACTGCTATAGTATATCCTATAGTAATGTATAGCGATATATTCTCTGATATAGAGAATATACTGCTATAGTATATCCTATAGTAATGTATAGCACTATATTATCTGAAATAGAGAATATATTGCTATAGTATATCCTATAGTAATGTATAGCAATATATTCTCTGAAATAGAGAATATATTGCTATAGTATATCCTATAGTAATGTATAGCAATATATTCTCTGAAATAGTGAATATATTGCTATAGTATATCCTATAGTAATGTATAGCAATATATTCTCTGAAATAGAGAATATATTGCTATAGTATATCATATAGTAATGTATAGCAATATATTATCTGATATGGAGAATATATTGCTATAGTATATCCTATAGTAATGTATAGCAATATATTATCTGATATGGAGAATATATTGCTATAGTATATCCTATAGTAATGTATAGCAATATATTCTCTGAAATAGTGAATATATTGCTATAGTATATCCTATAGTAATGTATAGCAATATATTATCTGATATGGAGAATATATTGCTATAGTATATCCTATAGTAATGTATAGCAATATATTCTCTGAAATAGTGAATATATTGCTATAGTATATCCTATAGTAATGTATAGCAATATATTATCTGATATGGAGAATATAAACATCAATTGCCACGCGATCTTTTTATATAATTAGGTATATTGTAATTATTTCTTTGTTAGATACACTATATAGACAATCATATATTATATCTATGGCAGTCTATATTATTTTTTGCCATTTATCATTATATAATAATTATAGTTAATTTTAATGGTATATTATAAAATATGGTCATTATAAAATTAATGCTACAATAATGTAGTAAAGCAATTAGAAAAAACCTATGTATTATTGAACTGAATGTAGGAAATGAATAAGAAATTCTTAGAAGTGTTTTATATACAGTTACATAAAGGATATTTTAGGTACAACTTACAGTGGAAAATAAACTTCAGATATGTGTGTACAAATAACTACACAGATACGAGTATATGTGTGTTATGTGTATCCAAACAAGTGTGTAGTTCATTTTGTGTGTTTTTTGTATATCCACACAGCTGTATATCTCTACAGTGTGACTTCACACAGCAATTTATAAGCTTAGTTGCCAAGTTTTTTCACATGCTTTCCACCTCGTGTATATAAACGAATAACTGTGCAGCAAAAAGTTATTCTGCCCCGCTCTTATTGCGTCTCACGCTTATTACATATATCGTTTGAACTGTAATGGTAAATGTATATTGCAATATCCTTATAGCACCATTATACTAGTATAATGCCCTTATTTCTCAATATTTTGACATCTATAACTGGATAGGGCAGATATTGATCTAATTTCCAAATATCAATTAAATTGTTCTATTTTTACTTTGTATGCTAAAATACATTCATAATAGTAATATATCCTTATATTAGTTATATAATAGTTCCATTAGTATTATATATCTTTATATAATAATATATTAGTTAATAGTATATCATTATATGTATATAATAATACATTTAATACTATATCCCTAATTATATATAATAACTCTATATCCTTGATATGAATGAGAGATAAATAATAATTAACTAACTAAAATTATTAATAAAGATCAATGCTTCTATACTTTAATATCAAAGCTTAATATTGGAATAAATGAATAGTATAATGATAATACATTCACATCTAATGTCACTCCATGACTCACGTTTAACCCCTCCACCTTTTTATTTCCACATCACTGCTCCACGAGACTGAAATGTTAACCTTTGACCTGACTGACCTCTGAGAGAGTATAGCGTGACGTAATACACAGCTCTTAGAGCGAACAAAATAATATTTAAAGTATAGTTACTGCAGTCAGCCATTTAGTAACACTTAGGGAGAATACTGTATTAAAGTGGAAATCCTCTATAGTGAATGAGTTATAAAATACTCTGTATAGTGAACAAATTTTCTTCAGTCTGCCATTTAATAGCATTCAGTTTTCTAAAACAGATGGTTTTAGAATGGTTTTCATCGCAGACTAAAGAAAATTTGCTACATCCTTACTCAGTCACTATAGAGGAGTTCACTTTAGAGGACTTCTACTGTATATGCATTTAAAATAACTTTTTTGATCTATAAAGATGATGATGACGTCATAGACACTCCTCGTTTAATACACTAAGGCATTTCCCACACCATTCCTTATATGCGTGTAATACATACATACTTTTTCAATAGGGATATAAAATATCAAGATAGACCGTTTTTTTTCTTTTTTTTTAGGTTTCTTGCTTTCAAATAGAAAGATGTCTAGTCATCGTCAGGAGCAGGATATTTTTTATTAAATAAATACATTCACATTTGAGATTTTAATTGACCTCTTCAAAAATAGAAGTGACTTTTGAGTCTATCTTTCTCTGAATTTTTCAATACTTTGCACATTTATTTATCTACTAATTATTATAGAATACAGATCATTTCAATCAGGATAATGGTTGATTTTTATTGTAATTTGTATATAATATTAATAAAAAATAATTTTCTACTTTTTTCCACATTGGTTATCATTTTACGAATATATTTATTATTGAAAATGAAAACCAATGTGGAATTGAAAATATAAAATTTTAATTCTTAAAATTATAATTTTCATTAATCCAAATACATCACCCT
Source organism: Caprella mutica (assembly GCA_947561585.1). Classification (NCBI taxonomy): domain Eukaryota; kingdom Metazoa; phylum Arthropoda; class Malacostraca; order Amphipoda; family Caprellidae; genus Caprella; species Caprella mutica. Next base: position 18,848 of record CANNZV010002317.1, on the reverse strand, counting down.
ATTGAAATGATTAATAAGCTGTATTATAAATATGATCAAATATAGGTACGGTACGGGACCATTAAAATCATTTCACTTTTACTCTCAGTAAGACTCTGTAAATATTCTCTGTTGACTCGTTAAACATTTCTAAAATACGGAGCAGATTTCTCTTGGGTTTAAATTAAAGAGAATATAGTCATTATAATTTATTGTTTCATATTCAAATTAAAAGAGGATAAAGTCGTTATTTTTTATTGTATTTAATTTAAATTAGATTTTTTTTTCTTGTTCATCTCACGATTATTATACTATATATCATCATATAATTAGTTCATTTCGGTATAGTGAAATAAAGTGAATAAATTAATCAATCTAATTTACTTCTGCAAAAAGTTAACTTTGAAAATTCAGAATCGTTCAGAAATTAACTGATAAATATCGAGTTTTATGTAACATTATTCCTATTAGTATTCAATTTAAACTTTTCGTACAAATAACATCGTAAAACAAATGAAATTTCAGTCATTTCTACCGCAAAACTTTCCCAACAGTCTTTTTTACTCCATCTAGATACCAATTTATACACTATTTTTCAGAGATTTTCATTATATATGCAGTAAATCATATTACATAACACATCCCTCATGCTTACATAATATACATATTAAGTAAGCAATGATCACTCTCAATTTAGTGTGTCACTCTAACCCACTAAAGTTATAAACCATGCATTATTGGTTAATATTACTGCAACCATGCTAACGAAATGTGGACGGGGTGGAGTGGAGACTGACAGTTCACAGGGCGGGAAATAAATAAATTATATAAGATATACTTATATTTATGAAGCAATTTTTTTTAATTATAATTTTTGAATAATAAATTTTTCAATAATAATTTTTTTTTTCATAAAACAGTTTATTAGACATAAAAATAATGTTAAAAATAATACTATTGAAAAATATATATTGAAAGCAACATAAAATTAGAATTGATTTTCGTGATTATGAATGTTGTTCAACTTTCTATCATCACCAAATTATTTCCCGGATTAAAATCCATATCGTACGTCTGGCAGAGTCAAACACCTAAACTAATTACAGTTAGCTACCAATGTTCATTCAGTAACAAACTACCATTCAATTAATGCATTATTAATAATCATGCACATTAATAAGCTAAGAAACAATGTGTATGCATTATAGTATAGGTATATGCAGTATACATATCTCAGGTTGTATGTTATGACAGTATATATTATTATAGTGTATGTTCATATAGTATATACTATAAGATTATTAAGTATCTTCACCATGCGTTATATTTTAATTGAATTATCAGTAAAGAGAACTATAATATAATACATAAAAAATATGTATAGTAATTAAGATTTTAGAGTGAGGAATAAAATGATTATTATACTTTACATTAATCAAATAAGTGAGTAAATATCAAATAAATGTTATGCACCTTGCCCTCTAGAATCACAGTTATTTTATCTATAGCTAAATAACATTCAAAGTTCCTAAGGTGATTAATATCAGTCAGGTGAAAGATGGTAAAGTCAAGCAACTGTAACCTATGCAAACTGTGAATGAATTATCACAGTGTACCTTTAATGGTGCACCACAGTGTTCTCGTAACGGTGCACCACAGTGTACCCCCTATGGTGCACCACCGTGTACTGCTAACGGTGCACCACAGTGTACCCCTAATGGTGCACCACAGTGTACCCCTAACGGTGCACCACAGTCTTTGCTGCACCAGACAAAGGCATTTGATCCCTATGTTGAAACAGAGTGCATCCTATTTGCACTCTTTGTACTGTGTAAGTGCATGTGCATTGTGCACTATGCTTTTGCACCGTGCATGTGTGTGTACATGAGTCACTTACACTCTGTGTGATGTGTGTGTGTGTGTGTGTTTACCCTACACTGTATACACACATATAATATATGTCACTAGATTGGGAACAAGTATCAATTATTTGGCTGTCAATTAAAGTGTTTAGATATTGCAACTCAGTATAAAGCACTATTTTAAGTGCACGTGCACTCGCCAATTCTCACACTCTGTGTGCTTTAAGTGCACGTGCTCTCACCTACTCTCACACGCTGTGTGTGTTCATGTGTCCACACACACAGAATCACTCATTAATAATAATTGTCACTAATATACATTTACCTGTAAAGCTGCCCTGATATCCGAAATTCTTTTACTGATGTAAATCATATATAATTTTCCAGTCTTTTATATCTTTTTGCTAATTATTAACCTTTTATGGCATTCACTTCATAGTATGATATGCTCGAAGGGACCTTAAATGATTTGTTTATTGTTAAATATAAATTATAATTTACACAGTGTTGCTTCAAAGCAACACTGTGTTAATTAGCTTGGAAAATGTTATTGATGATTTTTGCTACTAATGATACTAAGCTATTCTTAGCTTTAATGGTTTTAAAGATCTTACGCTACTATTTATGTTTGGGCCATCTAATATTGATCGAAGATACTATTTGATATTATTATTATATATTTTAGTTATTATTAATATGTTTAGTAGATCATATGACCAAAGATATTATACTACAACAAGATACACTACTCTCAAGAATTTCTGTTTCAAAAAGTGCCCTCTGCATTTGAAAGCGGATACTAAAGCAACAACAACATTTGGTGTTGATCAAAACTTTTAAAAGTTTGAATTTTCGCACTTCTGTCAGTGCCTAGTTGGTTAGTTATAAATAATTATTAAGGTCATGTGTAGCTGGTATGATTATTGAATTAATTCCAAATTTCCTATTTTAACTTTGATGTGCAATTAAAACATGAAAGGAAAATAGGTAGTCACCTGACACCTTCATGGTAGGTAGGTACCGTAGAGTTATATCAGACGTGTCAATTAAAACTTCATATCAATTTATTTGAGTTTAAAAATTAAATAGTTTTCTATATTTATAAAAAATGAATAGATTTCAGAATAATTTTTCTGTTGAACCAGCATGACCTTTACCTGTAAAACTTCGCAGGAACACTGAAAGGTTTTCAATGTTTTGATCAACACCAAATTCTGTTTTTGCTTTAGTACCCGCTTTCAAATGCAGAGGGCACTTTTTGAAACAGAAATTCTTGAGAGTAGTGTATCTTGTTGTAGTATAATATCTTTGATATGACTGTATGTGTGTATGGACATAACTTGCAATGTGGTAATTAACTTAATTACTTTTAGAAGAAGAATTGTGGTAACATGTTTATAATAAATCATTTTTAAAAATTATATTTTTTTCTCTCAAATTTAAACTTCATTAAAACCAAAATAGGTAATATGTTTGTATAACAAATATAAACATATTATGTGAATGTATATTATAAAATTAGACTCATTCACTCTCAGTGACTCATTTTCATTCATTAGTTGCATTTCCGTTCATTTAAAATATTTATATTTCTCTCAACTAATTATTGCATTATTTTTCTAATCCTCTTCAGTAACTACTATTTATTACAGGAAACTTAACATAACTACCTATTTTCTATGCACATAATATCACACTTTAAGATATATGAATTATATCATGTATATTTCAAAATATTTCAATAATGTTATTTTATTGTTTTCTAAAATTGCTTGTGGTGAAGTTTTAGTTATTTGATAAAAATAATATATTAAAACTAAAGTCACTTTTTATCCGAGTTGAATATAAATTTTAGTTTTAACCACCTTACTACTGAATAGAACTATATATATACGTAACTTTATATGCGTGTAACTAAATTTCATTATTTCTTACTGATATTTTTACGGTTAAATTTGTAAGATGTTTGTTTAAGTGCATTAAAATTATTTCTGTAAAAAAAATCACGAAATTAATTAGAATCAGAATTTTGAAGAAGAGTAAGAGTATCGTGATAATTTTAATTTTATAATTAAAATACGAATTAAATACTAATACTAATAATTTACTAATAATAAATTACACCGGTTGACGGTAAATTTTGTATGGAAAAATTGGTGTGCGGAAAGTTCACCGCCAGAAAGTTCCCCACACTCAATTCACCGCATGGAAAGTTTACTGCAACTCAATTCTCGCTAAAACAATTTAATTCATAATGTAACAATGATAAGAAAAATTATAATAATAATAAGAAATTAAAAATACAGGCTTGTTTAAGGGAATATTAAATGAATATTACTGAAAATATGAAATTGAGATTATATATTATTACTGGAAGTAATGAAATAACATATTATTACTGAATATATGAAATAATAGAAGTTAAGTAACGATTGTTGTTTCGACACTAATATCTTTTGGGGTAGTATTTGGTTATATTGTATGTGCCTGGTGCATTTCATTCGGAAGCTCAAGGTTCCTTTTTTATTTCGAAGATACGTAGCTTGGACGGCCAGACAGAAGAAGTCATCGTAGGTCTTTCAAATATTCTTTAAAAATGTGGAATGTATATATTCTTGTTAAAGAATTTAGACCAAAAACCAACAATAATGGCGAAAGTTGGCATAGGACTTTTAATGAACAATTGACTTCGGTACATCCAAATATATGGAAGTTTTTGGACTGCATCAAGCAAGAGCAAAACCTAACCAAAATTAAAATTGAGCAATTAGTTGCTGGTGAAATGCCTACCAAGGGAAGGAAGATCTACACTCAAACTGCTGCTCGCTTACAAAAACTAGTGTTGGCCTACGATGAAAATTTTGATGTCCTAGAATATGTAAGAGGGATAGACTTTTTTTAGACGTAATGTAAAAATTATTTGAATTTTTTTCTACCCATTATAATTAATATATGCATCCAGTTGTCTAACCTTTTATTAACCTTCAAGAAAAAGAAATATCAATAAACATAACTTAAATTATTTACATATATGCGGTGAATTGAATTGCGGTGAGTTGAGTTGCGATGAACTTTCCATGCGGTAAATTGAGTGCGAGAACTTTCCGGCGGTGAATTGAGTGCGATGAACTTTCCGGCGGTGAATTGAGGGCGGTGAACTTTCTTGTAATTGGAAAAATTAGGGTATAACAGATTTATGAGGATTTAGAAAAAGGAGAAAAAGAAAACAGTTAGTATATCTTTTATTTAAAAATATATAAATATAATTTTTCATACGAATTTAAATTATTTCCATCGACGGACTATACAAAGAAATATAAATAACTGTTCGTTATTTGTATATTATTTTTAATTAATATGATCTCTTTGTAACTTTTATGCAATAAGCTAGAACAATTTATGACAGAAGTTTATGATAGAATAAACTTATGATAGAATGAAAATAACTAAATCCATTAAAGCGAAACCATTTGTTTGAATTAAGCATGAGCATTCATCAGCAAACTAATTAAACACCTGTCTTTAAAATATTGAAGTGTGTTGTATGTACATATACTCTGACCACCTGAACTAACTAAAATAAAGTACTATATATCAAAAAGAACTCACTTTTAATTAACTTAAAATAGAATTTGAGAAATTAATATTGGATTTGAAAGAAAATGAAGGGAAAAAAATATATATTGACTTCATGAAAATTACAATATATATTACTAACGATTTTCGTTATTCATATGAATCCCTTGATTTAATTCACGTTTTCATTTAGTTTTCCCATGCATGAGTCAACTGGGGTAGCTACAGAGGTTATTTATTGAACATCTGCTGAGAACACTTGTGAACATTTGTATGTACTATTGGCCAGAAAAATAGGCAGCGTGTTGTCCTCTTGATATCCTTGTTTGTGGTGATTGTTATGATTCTAATTGTGTTGGTGATGAGGAGTTACGTTACTTGTGATGTTTACAATTACTTCATTTGTTTATGCATGTAACTATAACAGTTGTAGGTATGATATAAGCTGCCTAGACAGGCTGCACTGGTTCTATTAGTGTTAGTTTCAGTCATTGGTTTACTGTGGTAGCACCTAGTGTGTTAAGATAACTAGTTAGCACCAGCTGATGATTTGGTTGAAATTGATTTAATGGTAAATCAAACTATTTCGAAATGTCTTTAAAAATCCCTGAAACAATCTACGATCTTCCTGAAGTGAAATGCCGATCTGAAGTGTCATTGGATAAAGAAGACGATACTTCTGAAGTCAAATCAGTGACAGAAAAGACTAAACTGATGGAGGAAGACATTTTGCCCGGTAATTCACTGCGTGGTTCTGATGCTGAACTGGATAGTTCTTCCGTAACTGCTGAAAGGACTTTAGAAGGACCTAGTGATAGTTCCTCTGACCATGTAGAAGTTTGCGTAGAAGGACACGACAGTACATCTCCTACAAGCTACACCAAAAAAGTTAGGAACTTCATTCGCAGAATATCGCTTAGGTGAGGTTATTATTCATGTAAATATTGAATTAAAGGAGAATATTGAGGTTTCCAGATGAAGGTCGGAATTTATTGGAAAGCTAAAACCAGAATACAAGAATGATTTTCAGCGAATTGTTTAATAGATTATCAAATAATAGTCATTTTTAACATTAGCATTATCTAATGTTAATGTTCATTTAATATACTATTTAGATAATTACATTTAGATAATCTTCGAATAAATATGAACTATATATATATATCATTATTTAATTTTAATTAGCAGGATAATAATCTCCGAGGAAAAATTTTCTCTTAATAAATTACTGTACATGTTCTATAAGGAACAGTTAAAGTTTTATTGAATGTTGAATATTAATTTATACCGGTTGACGGTAAATTTTGTATATGGAAATTATGGTATAAAGATTTATGAGGATTTAGAAAAAAGAAAAATTAGAACAGTTACCTTGAATTAAAATTACTGCATCGGAAATATATAGGGTTATTATAAAATATTATTATTCAGTTACATTGAAAACTGCATAAATTATAATTCAATTAATTTTTTATAAATTATTTAGTTTCAGTTCACAAAATTAGTAAACTTATTTTTTTAAAGAACTAAAGAACATTTTTTGGATTACAGTATGAGGTTGCATTGTAGTCACTGATGTAATTAAATGTTTACTGATCTATTTTTAAAAAGATACTTTAAATTTTAAAATATATTTTTATTTCATATTATCGTAATATTCTATTATAGTGATATTGGTAATTCATTGAGATAAATTTACTATCAAATTATTGACTCATTTCTCTGATTTTACCATAAATAATCACTCTTTAGGTACATAAAAAACAATGTAAATTTACTTATAACTGTAATAGATTTTATTATGATGATATACTTCAAGTTATCTAAGTAAACTAACTTAATAGAATATATTTCCATATTATTCATATTATCATTAAATGTTTTTGTGGAATCTATATTTTTTTCTCGAAAAAAAATTGATATAATAAATTTGATATAATACCTAAATATAAAAAATACATTTCTATTTTCCATTAATATTAAATTTATTGAAAATATTTAAATATCATTAAAACATCGTGTTTCAGTATGAATTTAAAAAAAATTACATTTTAACAGGAACACGAAAAATACGGTGACTCATTCTCTTTTATGTAATTTCCTATATATTGTTCATTATTTTTCATTTCCAAGGTTGTATTAGAATAGTTTGACGTGACCTTCTTTTGCCTAAATCAGGTCACATGTGTTGCTGTAACTTAATAAAGTACATTGGAATGAAAAGAAATAAAATCACATGGAAACTTCAGTGAAGGGAAACTATTTTCATCCATTTCATTTATTTCCATTATAAAATATCAATTTGACTTTTGGTCGAAAACCAGAGTCAGTGGCTAATAATAATTATTATTAATCAATGGTTAATAATATTTTTACCAATCACTCAAATATAAATTGTATCAAATCATTATATGAACTCATTTAATAAATTATTGTGTTTAAATATGTAATATTAATCATCATTGATATTTTTTTTACACAAATAATATCTACCATTATGACATTGTAATAGTACCTAATAAGCCAAGTATGATGATGAATAAGCCAAGTACGAATGATATCAATAATACCAATAGTTCTTTGTCAGTCACTTTACAGTATTAATGAAATAATTATCTAAATATAGGTTGTTGTAATTATAAAACAATGGCATTGGTTAAAAGTCTGATAAATCGTAATTTAACTTTCTTTCACCTTTTTGTAAAGTGGAAGTTATACTTTTAGAGCATTTAATTAAAATAATTTTTTCTCATTTTTTTTCAAAATTCTTTACTTTGATGCATTTTTCCTGTATATTTGTGCTTGAACATCATAGTTAGAATAAAATTGAATAGTAATTAAGTACAGACCTATAAAATAATTTATAAAATGTTCTAACAAGCATAAAAATATTTTATTTTAATAAATCAGTAATTGTATCTACTAAAACCGATATCCTCTTCTTTTCTAACCTTTTTTATTAACCTCTTCTTTTTTGACCTCCACAGCAATGACCTCCGGAAGAAGGTGGTTAACGGGGCGGGTATCATGATGTCGCGACTGCCAAAGAGACCTCCAGTGGACCTCGAGTTTTCTGACCTCGCCTACTCTGTGCCAGAGGGTAGAAATAGAGGTCAGTGTTAGGGAGCAGAAATAGAGGTCATTGTTAGAGGGTAGGGAAAGAGGTCATTGTTAGATGGCAGAAATAGAGGTCATTGTTAGAGGACAGAAATAGAGGTCATTGTTAGAGAACAGAAATAGAGGTCAGTGTTAGAGGACAGAAATAGAGGTCAGTGTTAGAGGGCAGAAATAGAGGTCAGTGTTAGATGGCAGAAATAGAGGTAAGTGTTAGAGGGCAGAAATAGAGGTCAGTGTTAGAGATCATTGTTAGAGGGTAGGGATAGAGGTCAGTGTTAGAGGGCAGAAATAGAGGTCAGTGTTAGAGGGTAGAAATAGAGGTCAGTGTTAGAGGACAGAAATAGAGTTCAGTGTTAGAGGACAGAAATAGAGGTCACTGTTAGAGAGCAGAAATAGAGGGCACTGTTAGAGAGCAGAAATAGAGGTCAGTGTTAGAGCGTAGAAATAGAGGTCAGTGTAAAGGGTAGCAAAAGAGGTCACTGTTAGAGAGCAGAAATAGAGGTCAGTGTTAAGACTGTAGAAATAGAGGTCAGTGTTAGAGGACAGAAATAGAGGCCAGTTTTAAAGAGCAGCAAAGAGGTCAGTGTTAGAGGGCCGAAATAGAGGTCAATGTTAGAGGGCAGGCCACTACAATTATTCAAATAATGTGCAACTATATAGATCTACTTTTCCTTTTAACTCATAAGTTTCATAGAAATATTGTTTCCAAATTCTTGCCACTGTCCCAGCAAGGTCTATCTCCTCACTAGTCATTCTTTCGCAGGTTACAAGACTATCCTGAAGGGGGTGAGTGGTAAGTTCCGATCAGGACACCTCACAGCTATCATGGGGCCATCGGGGGCTGGCAAGAGCACCCTCATGAACATCACAGCGGGATACAAGTGAGTCTTTTACCCGTTAGTATTCGTCTGTCTGAATTCGAACGCGAGTTCAAATCCTTAGCTCTCTTTATTTATAAAAAAAACACTCATTAAACTGAAAATTTCAGTGTGTGCTATTAAGACCAGAATAGATTTCTACAATATATCAATAAGACCTAAATCCATATAAGTTGTATATCTATAATAAGGTTTCTATCCGTCTCAGAATTAGTAACGTCGTTGGCAACATTCGGGTGAATGGACGCGAACGTAACTTGAGAAAGTTCCGCAAGATGTCGTGCTACATCATGCAGGACGATCATCTTCACCCGCACTTGAGTGTCATAGAGAGCATGAACATTTCTGCCAATCTGAAACTAGGGGATAAAATGTCCAGCTCGGAGAAAACAGATGTGGTACGAATTATTGAATACATCATTATTATTTGGTAACTCTTAAAATATCGAAGCAATTTCAGCTTTCTAAGTTGATTTAAACAATGTTATTACAGTAATTTGCTTAGAGACTTCCTTTCAATTTAACTTATTCGATAAGAATATCGTTTATCTAATTTGTGTCTTCCATTTTACGCAGGTTAATGAAATTCTGGAGACTCTGAGTCTGACAGAATGTAGGGACACAAGAGCCAGTGACCTGTCAGGAGGACAGAGGAAGCGCCTGAGTATAGCTCTAGAGCTGGTGAATAACCCACCAGTTATGTTCTTCGATGAACCTACAAGGTAAGTCGGTGTTTAACTAAATTATATCTGGCTCTTAAGCCTCTATGAATAGATAGCATACGATTTTTGTAATATTCAAGAACTTTTTCATAAAAGTTTCAAATAACAATTATGACTAACTTATCAGTCACATTAACTACGATTGTTGCTCACCATTGAAAGAGAAAAATGGTGAATCCTATTAGTTTTAATCAAAATGGTGATTAGATTTCAGGCTGTAAAGTCGCGTTCTAGCCACATATCCTACTAACTATCTCTATGTTTTCACAGTGGTCTAGACAGCAGCAGTAGTTACCAATGCATCAACCTCCTGAAGACTCTTGCTCAGGGAGGTAGAACCATCGTCTGCACCATTCACCAGCCCTCTGCCAAACTCTTTGAGAAGTTTGACTACCTTTATGCCCTAGCAGAGGGCCAGTGCATCTACAGAGGCGCTATATCGGGACTCTTGAGGTTCCTATCGAGTCTCAACCTAGAATGTCCGTCATACCACAACCCAGCAGATTTTCGTAAGTTTCCCTTCAATTTTCAAAAGTCAAATAGTATAACTTCTTCCTCATAGTAAAAATATATCAAAAATTTGCAAATTTTTGCTATTATACTGAATAATATTTTATCCCCTACAGTAATGGAGGTTGCTTCAGGAGAATACGGTGACTTCACAAGCAAAATGGTGACTTCGGTGTATCACAGCAAAAGTGATAACACTATGGAAATTGATAATAGGAATAAGTCATTAGTTAATGGTCAGTAATATGATACTAATATCACAATATCACATGTAATTGCTTCATTACGTGAATTAAATATGAAAAATATCATATAAAGATCATTCAAAATTTACATTCTAATTAAGCTTTTTACACCTTTGATAGGTACATCAGACATCGAAGAATCAGACATCCGAATCAACCTCACCACCCCAGAAGCTTGCAAAGTCTTAGAGGCAATAGGCTCATCTAACTCCTCTGCAAACCCTACTAGTTTTTACAACTCCGCTACCGGAGAAACGAAACTCTCACTAGCTCCTCCAAATTCCTCCCTTTGCGTACAAAATTCTTCCCACCCTTCCACACATCATAACTCTCTGCTGTCTTCGGAAGACGAAAGCATAGACGACATACCCAGTTCCTTCCCCACCTCTGGATGGAAGCAGTTCGTGATCCTCTTCAAAAGGACCTTCCTCTCTATCATTAGGGATGGGGTGAGATTTTAATAACAGATTACTAGATATTCTTTATCACAATACAGAAAATTGAAATTATAGGGACACTGAATCAGGGAAATAACTAACGGCAAATCTAGCATCATTATTACGATTTTTCAGTATATTTTATCAGTAGATTCTTCTATATAACAATATTTACTCTTGATGTTTTTTATATAGCTAAATGGTCAATATTGTCAATATTATCAATAGTAACATACTATAAGTAGAAGAATGTTCAATTGATATCACATTGTTTGTGTTGCAGATGTTAACTAAAATGAGACTGTGTTCACATTTACTCATTGGTCTCTTGATCGGAATGCTCTATTACAATATTGGCAATGAAGCAAGTAAAGTTTTCAGCAATTCAGGCTGCCTTTTCTTCTGTATGCTCTTCCTTATGTTCACCGCTATGATGCCTACCATTTTAACGTGTGAGTAACAAATGATGGAATAATTTTCGTTCAGAATAGCATTCACCCTGTTGACTCATATATTTCAGATATTATTATCTTAGTTAGTAAAATGTTAATCTTTAAATAGAGTTCAATTTTCCACAATAGCTATTTTTGTACCAAAATATACAAGTATAGCATCAATATATTTATTGTATACCATAAATGATTATACCTAAAACGACTCCTTTATGATTATATTTTTCAAATCTAATACATGCATTAGAAATTAACTAAAATATTTGTTGCTGATTAGATTATATTTATTCCCGGACAAATTGCAATTTTTTTTTGTTTTGTTATTATTTTTCTCAAGTTTTTGCTTCGGGTTTATATTTATTTTCCAAATTATTTTCTTCCATGTTACATGTAATATAACACGCGATATTTTTCAATTTGCAATACCATTAATATCTCCTCCATTTTCTCTTTGCTCAGTTCATTAATATCTCTTTTCTCAGTTCCCCTGGAGATGAATGTGTTCATGCGAGAGCACCTCAACTATTGGTACTCACTCAAGAGTTACTACCTGGCAAAGACCATGGCTGACATGCCTTTCCAGGTAATTATTTATTTATTCACAAATATACACTTAACTAAAAATGACATGAAAACATACTGAATTAATGAATCCCTTCCAAGTAGCCAACGAGAGCTATTAGGGGCAATACTCACTGCATTCATTATCATTCAATTCATTAACTCTCTTTTATTCGAATTAAGACAACAGAGAGCTGTGATATCTACAGAAAAGCACTTTAGCTATTTTGATATTTCATATGTTAATTAAAAATACAGATTATAAATTCGCTCTCAATGATGTACATTGACACCATTTTACGATCCACAAGGTGTTGTACCCTCTCCTCTACGTAGTGTTGGTCTATTTTATGACGGGGCAACCACTGGAGGTGCACAGGTTCTTCATGTTCACCACAATGTGCATATTGACGTCACTAGTGGCCCAGAGTTTGGGACTTGCTATTGGTGCAGCCATGAACATACAGGTGAGTGAGAGTTGTAAATAACCCTTTAAACGGTAGTTAGTGGTTGCAGTAGTAAATAATAGTAACAATAATCACTAACAGTAGTTGTGATTATTGAGAGGTTATACCTGGAATGATCACAATGTTATGAACCATTTCTGGTCACAAAAAAACCTATCTAAATACTTAAATTGATTACTTGATGTTAAAATAGAATTTCATGTATTTAAATCAGCAATCTTTGCCTCTTTTCCATTTAAATTAAGTCAACGAGAACGAGACCGGAGTCGTGGTATCAATGGGTGTACAACTCGAGGGGGTTTGTAAGGAATGTACAAAACAAAAAAAATAGGGCACTCTTTTCTAAAGTTTCTTTTAATGAAAACCTTGATGATGTGATCAAATTTCTTTTAAAAGTGACTTATATTTACGGAAATGGACAATTTCAAGCAAACTAATATTCAAGAACATATATTCCATTGAATTAATACTGAATAAGATATCGATAGTATCACAGAAATACTTACCAATAAAAATAGATATTTCTTCTAACAATTATACAAATCTTAGGCAACAAATATCCTTTCGAATTGCAGAGTTCCTAAGGAATTGTCACTAACCTAGGTCAGTGTCTTAACTTTGTCTATTTACTTATCAGGGAGCAGTGTTCCTGGGCCCCATCACCTCCATACCAGTGCTGCTGTTCTCAGGCTTCTTCGTTACTTTCTCAACCATTCCAATCTACTTACGTTGGGTAACTTACATCTCTTACGTCAGGTGAGCTGATTTAAAGTGAAGGGTAGTGCTATTAGAAATATCATATTGTTAAATTCATATAAACTTACATTCAAACCTTTCAGGTACGGTTTCGAAGGCTCCTTGCTGGCTATATATGGTTTTGACAGAGAGCCACTGCACTGTTCCGAAGCATATTGTCACTACAAGAGCACCACCAAATTCCTCCAACAGATGGACATAGACCAAGCTAACTACTGGTTCGATGTCCTCATCTTGTGTCTGTTTTTCGTTCTGCTAAGACTTATCGGGTACTTCGTGCTGAGGTGGAAACTCAAATCGGAGCGATAGAACCATTAACATATAATTAATGTACGAGGCATTTTAAATAAATAGCTAGTGTTGTTATATAATATAATAGCTTGGTCTTGTCTATATATTTCTTACGTGATATTATTCAATTTCTCAAGCTTTCCATAAATCGCTCATATAAAATGTCTTCGTTTTTAGTAGTCGACAATTGCTATAGTTTCATTTTGATGGATAAATCTGTACCTAAATCATGTTTTGTAAAAATGACGCACCTATTATTAATGATTTCTCCGTAACTTGTACCTTTAATGTTAATGAAAACATTTCTACAATAAATGATGATATATATATATATATATAGGTGCACTCATTAAAATATATACAATTATATCTTAGATTATCTTAATGTTAATTCAGGAAATATTTGATCTATGGATTTGTCAACATGGACGATCTGTATGTATAAAATATGAATTTATAGGAATAAGCTAAACTTATTCCTAGTGAATGTGATCAATAAAATGATATTTCAATGGAAATATCATATATGTAGCTTCCTATTATGTATTTTTGCAATCGTTTAAGGATATTTCATACTAGTCGATTCCGCTTGGATTTTCCCTTTGGAAAATCAACCAGTCTGGTATGTAAATCAGAACTATATTGATATATCTCATATTTTAGTTATTAGTGCAGAAAACTTTTATTTTTAAGAAGTTGTTTATATGGAACATTCTTTCATGCAACTCTCTCACTGACGACAACTTAATTTTAGGTTCATTAACCCGAAAAAATCGTTCACATATTCAACTTAGTAAATTCATCCTTGCATGACGCATTTAGTTATATTTTCAGATCTAGTCCTTATTCTTATGAATGGAGATATTGACTGACAATTTTTAGTTGCAAAATCATTTTCTATTTAAATGCTTTTATGGTTTAATATATTACATACATACTTTGTTAATTCATCAATTTTCCATCCTACAGTGGATTAATGATTGCATTTTTATTCTGAATTATTTTAATATCTACAATAATTAGTTGGACTAAATTTCTCTAAATCTTCCTGCTACTGAGATTATTTTTGAATTCTAAAATTCACTTCTATTCCAATTTCTGTCTCTCTTGCTTATTTAATTATCGTCTCTGATTTGTGTTTATTGTTATACAACATAAAGGTTATTTCCATTGGTTATGACGGATGTGATTCTTAGTATCTAAATTGAACATTTCTCATTCTTTTGATATTGGTTATTCTTATGCTCTTATATATCTTTTTTCTTCATCCAATACTTTATCTGTAAATAGACAAGGTAATGTGCCTCCACTCAATCTGTATTACCTTATACTGTTTTTATCTTTACTGTCTTATTTATTGAATTATTTGTTGTATTTTTTCAATAGATTATGATCTATTTTTTGTCTTTATTTTTATATGACAATATTCTTATAGCATATACTCCCCATAGCTCTATTGACAGAAATAAGTAAGGGCTTCTTCACACATGTCAGGGATCCATCCGTGACGTCTCCGGTCCGTATCCTCTAAGTGATTCACTGTCAGTGAAAAATATATCGTTAATTTAATTTCAACGGACACATTCACACAGTACCGGTTCCTCTCAGTGATTCAGTGTCAGTGAAAAAAATGTATCGTAAATTTAATTTCAACGGACACATTCACACAGTATACCGGCTCCTCTAAGTGATGAAAATCACTGACCGGAGACGTCCCGGATGGATCCCTGACATATATGAAGAAGCCTTTAAAATACCTACCTACTTAGAAATAGTAGAAAAGTTGTGACTAATTTGAATAGGTAGGAACTCTATTTTCATTCGTATACCAATTATTATAATTTAGGAAATGTATTTTCTTAGCAAGTGCCTAGCAACTGAATAGTGTATTGAGTGTAGCATAATTCATATTTTATACATAAGTATTCTAGATGTAGAGTATATAGAACAATCAATTGTAAAGAATTCACACTATAATAGTTTTAGGAAGGGTCCTTTACACAAATTTGAATGTAATTTATCGAAAATTTTAATACTATACGCATGAACTTTTAAAGAGCAATTGGGTTGATGTTTTCATGAACATGTATACCTATAGTATATTGCTGTTTGAGCTATTTAAATTGCTATTGTTTACTATTTCATCATATATTCATGCGTTTAATAAACTATAATAACGAAAGATTTATTATTATATAACTCAATACCTACACCTTATTATTTCGAACAATTACATTAGTAAGCTATATAAATATTATAATATTTTCATTAAAATTTTCATTTAATAATATTCTGAGATTGTTTACCTTCATTAGTGTTTCTTTGAAATGGTGTTAGAAAAAAATTACAAAGTTTAAATCCACAACTGAACTAATTATCAGCTTATATAGAGCCCACGAGATCAGTATAGCGACCCTCTTTTTCAGATACATATACGTGTACTGTCCGCTCTATGAGCTTTACCTGAATATAATTTTCTATAATTTAAACATAGAAAATTTTTCATCATGTAAGTGCATTTCATAATTGCATCCCTTCATTGTTCGAGTGCTTCATAACTCAGAAGTTCATAACTCAGGAGTTTTACTGTAAGTACTATTGTCGTCATCTACATAAATAAGGACGACATTAGTGATGTCGCTTCCAGGATTCCTTCAGAATAAATTTAGATACCCGCTAGCTGTCCCAGCTTTTAATTCGTCTTTTGATACCAACCAATAAAATTATATGCACGTGCTCATCTTCATTCTGAGTACCTACCTAAGTAAGATATAACTTATAGTATGAAAATTTGCAAGTTCTCCTCATTTGATTAATATAATGCTATAGATATATAATTGTGTAAGGATTTTTTTTTTCGTTAAAATTATAGAAATTTGATAAAAATAATTCGATTAAATTTATATGCTTTCTTAAAGGTCCTCTCCAGGCTCCGAGGAAAAAATGAGTTTATTATATTATATTATAGAACTAAGGTCTACGATCATTATTCCGCAAACCGCATACAATTCGGTTCAGTATATATTTTATTATTTGCTTTTAAAGTTTTTTTAATACTATGTGAGCAACAATCGAGCGAATCTCCACCCTGACGCTGAGAAAGAAGATTGTACACTCTTTGTTTTGATTTCCAATTTAGATTTTTTAACAAACAATGCGTTTTTGGCCTTTGTTTAAAATATTAATTTTTTCCAAAAGTGTATAAACGTTTCTATAATAAGTTTATCTAATCTTAAACCTTTACACGAATAATATATAGATTTATTAAACCTACTACATAGTTGACAATCAAAACAAATAGTGTACATTCTTCTTCTTCAGACTGAAAATTAGAAAGTCGGAAGTAAAATAGGTTTTGTAGAGTTTGGATTATAAAAGTCTTTAAGGGCATATATTACTAAAAATATGCTATCT
Organism: Caprella mutica; assembly: GCA_947561585.1. Taxonomy (NCBI): domain Eukaryota; kingdom Metazoa; phylum Arthropoda; class Malacostraca; order Amphipoda; family Caprellidae; genus Caprella; species Caprella mutica. The sequence goes on along the minus strand of CANNZV010002317.1, from coordinate 1,581 downwards.
AATTTTATGGGGTTTGCATTAAAATGATAAAAAACATTAGCCTCGTTGATTCAAACAATAATTTTTTTTAATTCCTTTAACATTTTGATAACTCTATTTGTTTATGATAACTTTAAAGCCAAATTTATGGTGACTAACATGACAATTTTGAAGGGAAACACATTTAGAAACAGTATAATATTTTTTGTTTCAATTAAAATGAATATAATATTTTTTTCAATTAGATTATCATATTATGAAATTATAATAGTCTTCACTTTATCTAGCTTTCTGTAACTTTTCACATTAACTTTTTTAGCACAGACTCTACGTACCATTCAATCAGAAACCGATTCTGCCTTATGTTTTATCCTAAATGTATATAAGCATGTATAAATAGAATACATCATTCAAATTAGAAATTTATCTTTAAAACAGTATTTAAATTATTACTCCTTGTTATATTTACACTAGAATAACTGTATAGTGACAAAAAAATGTGTTTTGTCTAGTACGAGGTTTTTTCCCACCACAGTTTCAAAAATTTCTTGGTCTAATATGATGTTTGTCTATTATGGTCTATGAGGCTGGTCTACTACAAGGTTTTGCTTTACTCTATTAGTCTATTTATTAGAGCTAAGGTTAATGATTATAAAAACTGCAAATCATTTCAAATTTTGTTCTATATTTTTATTGTATAATACTTAATTTAAGTTATTATAGAAATTTCTGAATTACAAGCGAAGATAAAGATCAAAATACCTCTAAATAATTCAAACCCGTAATAAAGCTTTTAGATACATATATTATTAATGGCATGCAGCCTTTACCGTTATCCTAATACCATCACCATAAAAAAGCCATTACGTACCTTAGAGTAAGAGTCAAAGAGCTCTATAATATTAAGTAATAAACTTAATCTTTACCCGGAGCCCGAAGAGGACTTTTAAAGGGGGCAGTACATTAATTTTTTTTAAACAATTTTAATGTCAAACTATTGCTTAGTAAGGATAAAGTATATCGTGTGACATTGCAATGTTCAATAAAATCTAATAATGGGGATATATCATTTTATATATAATTAATTTCCTAACAAATGCTAACGGTAGATGGCGCCACAATCATAGGCGCCATCTTGTATACATACAAACTGAGTTACGTTTCTATATAGATTCTAGCTCAAGTGAAGACATGGCTTTATTTTCAAAACTATGCCTTCTTGTCTATGAATTCACATAATAATACCTAAATTAATATGAAAACGACAAACATACTCACGTACATACTAATGAGTGGTAATGTTTCCGCTAGGTGTCGCTAATTTTATTATATACTTTTTATATGAACATTTTATAAATAAACGAGCATTCAAATATTACATAATTAAATATTCTATGTCGATTTGAAACCGATTTGGCGATTCTTTGATTTTGACTTTACTATCCCTTTAATGAAGTATGTTCGCTTTGGATAAATTTGACTCATCCGTAAATTAGAAAATACTACCATCGGAGTGCCAAATTTCAGTAATTTTTGAGATCATTCATGGAGTTTCTTTTGAGCTGTTGGCTAATTGAGTTAGATTGATTGTTTCTGCACTAC